>JAPYZM010016067.1:0-11907 GCA_030522845.1 Psyttalia concolor | reverse complement strand
AGTGTCAATGCCATCTCAGTATAAAGTAAGCAGTGTTACGGTGAACAATGAATGTCAAGGAAATTTTCGTGATGTGCGCGGGCTTATCGAACGGTCTTCTGTTCTTCAATTCGATTAAAAAATCGGTGAGGGCCTTGAAGGACGCTCTACCGGAATATGGGGTAAGTCACGAGCATTATCACGGTTCGTTAGCTGAATTTTGTTCAGACGTAACGTCTGCTTAAGTAACAGGTTCGAAACATTTTTCGAAATTGTTGCCAAACATCATCCCCCGTCATCCAGTTCACCACAACAATCGTGAGTGTGACGTGGACAGTGGCCCGCCCGACTCTGGTGACAATATTATTTATCAAAATTTTATTTGCTATTAGGAGGTATAGCGGCGGATAAGAAGTTGATATCGGAGAAGGTTCGACGATTGTTAGCACCGCATTCATGATTGTTCACCATCTTTGTGTTGTCCTGGTCCCGGGTGACGCAAAGAGCAGTCATACGCGAGCGATTTTCGGGCACTTTAGATGCGCATAACTTTTGAACAAATCATTTCCGACAGCTAGGGTTTGTTAGAGAGTGCTTAGGACCACCTAACAGAGACCTCCATAAAATTTCAGGAAAATCGAGGGTGGGGGCTTTCTTAACATTTACCCGCACTTTACGTCCACAGTTCGAGCGTAAATTACACCAAAAATTGACATAAATTACGCTTGCCCAAACGTAATTTACGTCTTTATGAGCATTAATTACATCCCAAATCAATGTAAATCACGTGATTCTTAAGCATAAATTAGATGCAACATTAAGCGGAAAAATTTCGATTTAAAGTCACTTGTCGCTCGTTACTTCAGTTCCTCATTCCTCTGTTCTGTTGCTTGTGCATGTGCGTATATCCAGTTTCCTATATTTTTCGTTATGTGCCGGCCCGGTGGTAAGTTGATGTAGTAAAATGACGAATTAATTTTTAAAAAATATCATTAATTCGATAATAGTTTCAGTCAATGTCTGCAAGACTCTGCTGTCATAGTAATTTCGTCTTTATTTTTATCATAATCTTTCGATCGATTTTTTATCATCGTGCGCGAAGAACTTTTTCCCTCATCAATGTTGTTTCAATGTCTCATATAAATAAATGAAAATACAAAGTAGATAAATAAAACGTGTCCGTTATCTTCATTACAATCGTCGAGATAATGCAAGACATGCCAATTTTCTGCTCCGAGTGGGCGTTTATGTCTTTTAAAGTCGATTGAATTAGGTGAATACCTGAAACTTACTCGAAATTATCAAAAAAATGACACAGTTTGTGCATGTCAGCATGATTTAACATAAGTCGTGTAGGACGTGAGGTTCCTCTCTCTTGTTTCGTCCATTCTCCCCCCCCCCCTCCCCTCCCCTCCACAATTTTTCTTTCTTTTTTGGGCAGGCTTTGAATGTCGACTTTATGCGGGTGAGGTAGGTATACCTAGGATCACCAATCGGGATTCAGGAATCGCTGTTGACTTGTTGAGGACATGATATAAACCGGCCCTATGCAGTTCTTTCCTCTTTCCTCTTTCATTTCTTCTTCTTCTATTCTTTCGAATTCTCGTGTTTATATTCGGAACGAGTCGTTGCTTGAAGATAAGAACGCAGCCCACCCAAACCATATTTGTTGGTTTTTTGGAAATGATTCAAACAACATTAACATATGTGTTACAATACCTGGAGAACGGCATTTCGAATGCGAATTGACGGCTTAGGCACTCAAACCCGGCGTCTATAACCCATCCCAGGTAGGAATGAGGGATCGAAACAAGGCTTGATCAGGCTTGATCCAGGATTGACGAGGACTGGTCGAGCCTCGACATCCAGGATTGAATCAAGCTTGAGGATCAAGCCTCGATCCAACCTTGGGTTTAATGATTGATAACATGATAGAACGAGCTCGATCGAACATTGTTCCTCATATTTGAATCAGTCATTGACTTCACGATGGAACTAAGTCTTGTTCTATCTTAATTGTTCATCTAGCAGAAGTCAGGATTGCCACACATTCTGAGATGAGATTCGGATTACAACCCTTCTCCAATGATTACACCCAAGCTTGGATCGAAGCTCGACCAGTCTTTGTCAATCCTGGATCAAGCCTGATCGAACCTCGTTTCGATCGTTCTTTCCTACCTGCGCTTCGATGTCCCAGTCTTGAGCGCCAATGCTGTTCCAACCTTAAACCAAAGCTTGATTATATATTGACGCCCCATGCTTGAATCAATATACGATTCAACAATGGAAAGAAGCTTGATTCTGGGTTGGGTCATCCAGCCTTGATATCCAATCATGTTCCAGCCTTATTCCAATCGTCATGGCTGACTTTTTCTACCTGGGATACTAACCCACGCATGAGAGAATCGATCTCGTAAAGTTCAATCGTTTAAAAAATGTAACATTCAAATTTGTGCACATGCTGTATTTCTTCTATATTCTAATTCGAGAAAATACTCTCTTATCCTTGCATTTGAAGACAGATAAATACATTTAACGCCACACGTAGACCGCAGCATGATCTGTAGGAAACCATTTGTAATCATTAGCAACATCTAAATATTGTAAATATGTATCCCAAGTAAATGGCGCCAAATGTTCCCTGAACTTTTGCGCCTCTAACCCTCCATGATAACGATAATCCTCACTCCTCTCTTTGCCACACCCGTCAGCGGTCGCGCTATGAGATTTTCTCTCACGCTTTTTTTCACGGTATAGAAAACTTGACCGAAAACTCGATATTTTTCGGCGAAAATTCTTCTCTACCCCTAGTGACTATCTCTCTTACCTCTAAAATCGGTCCGAATGGCCTAACATTGATAATTAATTTGAAAAAATATTATCAAGCTACGTCACAAAATGTGAGAGATTCTCTCACTGCGCGCCTAAAGGCAATTGGCGAGGAGAGCGCTTCGGGTGAGTTCGATCGCGGCCGAGAAAGGCCGAAGAGCTGAACGGAGGTGGGCCGGTGGGTTGGGGAAAAGCGGAAATCTGTTCGCGATTGTTATATACATAATGTAAATAATATATAAATATAATTAGTTGCAAATTTAAGACGTAAGTTAAAAAATATTACCGAATTCCTCTGTCAAGTTCAATGCTTCTTCTTTGAAATATTCGATGTATCATTCTCAAATCAATGACCTTGAAATGACCTTGAAAGACCAAAAATATATATAATTGAAAAAACATTAGAATGCACATTGTCACGATATTACAACCGCACGTTGGGAATTTATACGTTTGTTATGCCGAAATCATTATAATTCAATTGTACTTTCTGTCTGAAAAAAATGTTTTATTCAAGATTTTCCCATCCATATTTATCTGTGTATTTTCCCGTAGGTCTTCAGCATGTGTCTCTCGACTCCCCTTCCCGCTGCTCAACAAATGCGTTCCAATTATTAATTTACTCCGCTCACAAAGTAAGATACCTACATTCGTAACGTGTTATTCATCGCGGATAATGATGCCGCACGCACACTGAAGCATACAGCATTTGGCCCGAGTCAAATTGCGGAATTATAAGAGGGCCCAGGGCTTATTCTTCGCTTGACCTTTGTACAACCCCCTCCCACTTTTCCGGCACATCTCTCAACGAAATACGTGCAAACAAATTTTTTTCTGTTGTTCTCTTTCTTATCTTTCGACGAATTGTCATTTTTACTTTTTTCTGTAAATGTTAAGAAAGCCCCCCCTCCCCCCCTTCCATTTTTTTGAAATTTTGTGCGGGTCTCTGTAAGGTGGTCCTAAGCACTCTCCAAAAAACCCTAGCTGTAGGAAATGATTTGTTCAAAAGTTATGCGCATCTAAAGTTCCCGAAAATCGCTCGCGTGTCATCGCTCTTTGCGTCACCCGGGACCAACCACGTGGAGGTGGCGGTGCTCTGATCCCAAAAAGCACATTTTAACATGTATTTAGACAAAGGACAACACAAAGATGATGAACAATCATGAATGCGACGCTAACAATCGTCCAACCTTCTCCGATACCAACTCATTATCCGCCGCTATACCTCCTAATAGCAAATAAAATTTTGATAAATAATATTGTCACCAGAGTCGGGCGGGCCACTGTCCACGCCACACTCACGATTGTTGTGGTGAACTGGATGACGGGGGATGATGTTTGGCAACAGTTTCGAAAAATGTTTCGAACCTGTTACTTAAGCAGACATTACGTCTGAACAAAAGTCAGCTAAATAACCGTGATAATGGTCGTGACTTACCCCATATTTCGGTAGAGTGTCCTTCAAGGCCCTCACTGATTTTTTTAAATCGAACTGAAGAACGTTCGATAAGCCCGCGCACCTCACGAAAATTTCCTTGATATTCATTGTTCACCGTAACACTGCTTGCTTTATACTGAGATAGAATTAATCTTGAAATATTTGCTTGTTCTATTGTTCAAGGTTGCCACTATTTGATTGTGCATCAGATAAAATTCTTCAATAATACCTCATTCACACTACGTATCAAAACAAAACACTGTTGACTATATATATTGTGACACCCTTGAGTGGATGTAAACAGGAAAAATCAATTCGGAGAGGGGATCACAATATTCGCGGCGACTAAAGTGAATTTACTTGGGGAGGGGGGGGGTCTTTCTTAACATTTACCCCCCCCCCCCTCTTTCTTTGTAGTGCTCATTAAAAAATTGTCTTCCTCCAACTTCATCATCGTCCAGCGGAGGGTAGGCAAAAGAAGGAATGAAGGCAAAAGGAGGAGACCCTTATTGAACAACCACCCTCAGGCGATCCACGTCCATCAGACCATTTTGTAATTATTTGATTTCCTTCGGGAGTTGCGATTTAAACTTGTTTCACCCACAGAGTTCAGAGCTTCCAAGACGTTTACACACTGCGGTCCGGTCGTTACTGAATCCCTCCGAGGCAAATATATATAATATACACTAATTGAATCATGATTATTACTTTTTTTTGGTGATTAAAAGACGATTACAAATTTTTGCGTATGAATGATTTTCAAAGGAAAGGCATTTCCAGAGTGGACAATTAATGGGGAGGGAATATTCTCGATGTATTGCTCACTCTAATGGTATATTTTTAGAAGTTTGGAGATGCTGCCTGACTTCTCTAAGTCATCATTGAGACAGAAGACTTTGACTATTAATCATAGCCCGTTTTAAAGGCATAGTAAAGCCAGAGTTATACTACTACTCACTGCTAATAAGACCGCTTCGAACGTACGGAGCTAGAATTTTATGGAATTTAGACGCCCGCCAGTTGAAATGTCTCACAACATTAGAGAGAAACTGAAACGATATTCGATCGAACTTACGTCTTAAATTTGGAACTAATTATATTTATATATTATTTACATTATGTTTACAACAATCGCGAACAGATTTCCGCTTTTCCCCGACTCGCCGGCTCACCTGCGTTCAGCTCTCCTTTATCGGCCGCGATCGAGCTCACCCGAAGCGCTCTCCTCGCCAACTGCCTTTAGGCGCGCAGTGAGAGAATCTCTCACATTTTGTGACGGAGCTTGGTAAAAATTTTTTTTTTAAATTAAGCACAGACGTTAGGCCTCTCGGACCGCTTTCAGAGGTAAGAGGGATAAGTATAGGAGAATTTTCGCCGATAAATATCAAGTTTTCGGTCAAGTTTTCTAGACCCTGCAAAAAAGCGGGAGAGAAAATCTCATAGCGCGACCGCTGACGGGTCAAGTGGCCATATGACTTACCATCAGAGTCAAAACTTCAATCGAATTATTTTGTAGGATGAAATGATTATTTTTCGATAAACGAATTCTTATGCCCTTAATAATTAACTTACACAGTGCCTAACAATTTGTGTTTTCGAAAATAATCATTTCGCCGTTTAACATGATTGGATTGAAATTTTTACTCTGATGGTAAGTCATATGGCCACTTAAATGGGCTTTTTTTCTCCTCCTACGGAAAATACAGTGCGGAGGGTGGGGTAGTGTCGGAACAACTGGTAAGAACCCGAGAGGATATGCGACAGAGAGAAAAAATTTAATAAGAAAAAACAGAATTAATTATCATTGATTCCGATGGATAGGTCGTCCAGTTAGGATCCATTTGGTGTGATCAAATTCAATCACGTTTTGATTAAAACCCGATTACATAATTTCCTCTTTCACATCACGCCCTGATCGCCAGCCCAGTCTTAACTTGGGCCTGAGTAAGAGTCAGATATTAGGGTCTATAGAAAAAAAAATACATGAAGTAAGAAACCGACGACGGTGGCCGAGTTGGTTAAGGCGCACGGCCGGACGGCGGAGCCCGCGTGGAGCGGGTTCGAGTCCGGCTTGGGGCATAGGATTTTTAATCTCTCGGAAACCGTCGAATGGGAGTCTAGACACCAACAATCATTGGAGAAAAAGTTTTCCCAATGCAGCTTGGTTGACGGACGCCATGTCGGCCGAGGTTTTCCATGGTTTCCTGTGGTCACCAGGAGAGTCTGTACATGGAGGACAGTTCCTGGGGTACAATGCGACATGGTTGGAGAGGAAGACGGCCCATGATACCGCAAATGTAAAAAGCCTAATCGCCTATATATGGATAATAAATAATAATAATACAGGAAATAAGATTCGAAATTGTTCAATGAGCATCAACGTTTGGTTTACAAGTTCTTTCTTCACACATTCCTCATTCAAAAGTTCTCGCTCCACTCCATTAAGTTGTCTCCATTTCAAAAATAATTGGACCATCCTGTGTCTATCGATGTAAAATTTAATTCCTAAAATCTTCCTCGGAATTTTTATAAATTGTGTAATTATCTACCTTAAAAACTATCAATTCGGCCATAAAATCGTGAGCCTTCTCTGAAGCCGATGCTGGCTTTCAAAAAATTCTCTCAGAATCACCGCCTCATCGAAATATCCATCCAAAACTACCGCTCAAACAACCCTCCATAAAAAAAAAACCTCTCCAAATAACTCAATCAATTGGTTGCCCCATTCTTTCAATCCAGTTATCCAATAAAACTCATCAAAGAATCCCGAAATACTTCGACTAATTTCTCGAAATCGTCGAGTTCCCCGATGATATCCCTTTCTATACACTATAAGAAAAAGAAGAAAACTGATGGAGAGTTTACCAGCGATTTTCAAAGCAGCGAGACTGAACTTGAATTGGCGGCAAAAGCCCCAGAAAATTTCAAGTTTCGCGGAAAATCCAGGGAAACTCCGGAATTTTGAGCAGTGTAAAGATGAAAATTTCTCCATGTACTCAAATTTGAAATTTCAAAAACATCTTCGACGGAATTTTCTGGAGTTCTCTTAATTTCCAGGGGCAAATGAATCTGAAATTTCCAGCTCTCATTGATTTTTCATCGCAATTATGAGTTCTCAACGACCGAATTCCTTGAAATTCCAGGGAAAATCAAATGCGATAAAAATTTCCGCGAATTCCACTGGGAAATCCCGACGTTATTTAACAGTGTATATCTGGACAATAGTTTACGAAAAAAAAAACAAAGAAAAATTAAAGAAAGATCCTTGAGTCGGGGGTGTGTGTGAAAGCGTCATTGAAGTCATATAATCCAGGCAGTGTTCCTCTGTGTGTCGAACCGTTGCGGCCAGGCATTCACGGAAAATAAGGTAGCGCGCAGGCGTATGAGGCACAACGACTACAAGGGGCTTCAATGTGGGTGGTCACAGGCTGAGATTTGCCTTCCGCTAAATATCGCCTTTGCGCACCACAACGTGGGTGGTCCCCCACCTTTCTTTAACCCCCACTACACTTTTCTCTGTCATGCGCGTTGCCAACTTACACGCGTATATATAGTTAAGTGTACTGCACAAAATAATGCTGTTTCAGCTGCATTTGTTGTCGTCTTACTCGCACTCTTCCATTCAATGTAGAAGTTTCGCAAAAGAGGGCCGAGAGGGAGGGGGAGGAAGGGTGGGCGCCGTAAGGAGGGAAGGGGAGGCTAGCGCGAGTGATCGCGACGCGTGTGGTCCTCGTGTGCCACAATCAAGGCGAATGGAGAGACGAACCGACATCGGCGATCGATCGATCAACGCTATCAATGGATGTTTATTTTTCTACAGAAGGCTGTGGAGAGATACAGAGAATTTCTTGGCGATTAATTAAGGAGATGGAAATTATAAGGACGAAGGAAAAGCCGCATTTTCGGTAAGTAGGGGAGCTGAAAATGAGCAGAAGGTTGGATAAATGCAAATGAAGGTTTTTGGCAGAGGCACGCGTCATGTTGGTGGAATGCTGAGAGACTTTTCAGTAAGACTGGGGATTTCGTGGGTGTTGGAATAATGTCGTTAACTGTAGTTTCTCTCGCGAAGTTGACGGGAAAAAATGATTTGATCCACTTGACATAACTCTTTTTGATTATTTTTCGAAAATTCTGTAAAAAATCCAAATTTCTATACTATAAACTATAGATATCGGGTATTGTAAGAATAGATCGGTGACAAAAAACGGTACCCCCTTTTTTAAAATGAAAGGCTTCCGTGAAGCTCGGTACTAAATATTAGTACTCCTTTGGAAATTGTTACTGAGGCTTATTGAGGCTCGTCAATTTCTTATACTTTTATGTTACGAAATAATCCGACGACGGTGGCCGAGTTGGTTACACGGCCGGACGGCGGAGCCCGCGTGGAGCGGGTTCGAGTCCGGCTTGGGGCATGGGATTTTTTAATCTCTCGGAAACCGTCGAACGGGAGTCTAGACATCAACAATCATTGAAGAAAAACGTTTTTCCGATGAAGCTTGGTTGATGGACGCCATGTAGGCCAAGGTTTTCCATGGTTTCCCTCGGTCACCAGGAGAGTCTGTACATGGAGTACAGCTCCTGGGGTACAATGCGACATGCTTCGAGAGGAAGACGGCCCATGGTACCGCAAAAATGTAAAAAGTCCAATCGGCTATATATGGATAATAAATAGTATTACTAAATAATTTCCTCGATGTAGTTGTGCGATTTAAATCTGCAAGTATTACACCCGGTCTCATGTATCAATTTTCCCATGAGACTCCCTAGAATTCTCCGTGTAACCGTGCGATGCTAATGCAACTGTCATTAGCAAGTAGCGAATCGAATGTAAAGTCAGACAGGCAGGTTATATACCCGCACAAACGTCCCCCGTTGGGACCACACAGGGAGAGGTTCTCCTCTCCTCGAGTCTTATACTGTGTATATGTTGGCCCGTCTATACGGGACCCAGCAGATGCAGTGGCCCATAAACAGCCAGAGACCGTGGACCACCCAACGCGTTAGTCCGTTCGCTCGAATTCGTTACCTTAATAACCAACGATACAGTCAAACGGCCAACGTTTACCCCCACTCCAGAACGTTTAACGGATAATCCTAATGTTAAAAAGTATTCCATTACTGTAATCTTTCATTTTCCTTCCTTTATTCAATCTAATTGCAAAATTGTTCAATGAGGTATAATTTTCAGACAATTTTTCCATTGCTTATTTTTTAACGGAAATTATTGATAACATTTTTGTAATTTTCATCAAAATTTCAATGAAAGTTGTAATTTTTTTTTTTTGGCTGGCGATACCTCAACAGCCTATTCTCAACATGTCTACAAATCGGAAAACTTCCTAGAGACATGTACCGTATACGACGAACACAGAAACCAACTTAATATAAAAAGTCCAATAAGTAAATACTTAAGTGATCCAGAAAAATGCAAAACTATTATTGAACTACTAAAAGTGTCCAAATGGTACAGCTAAATCTAATGTCTCCCATGATATTATGTGTATAATTATTAATTATTTTATTTTTCCTCCCTGTAAATGCAATTTTTTTTGAATAACAAAAAATTCATATGTATGTATGAAAAGTTAGACAAAAGCATTAAAATATGAAAACGCGATAGCTGAAATTCCGTCAATATCCCCGTTAGTGCCACCAAGAGCGTTTGAGTCTTTCCGAAGGGTCAAGTGCATATATTTTTCTAACAAGCGGTAAATTTAATTTACTGAGTAGTCAGTTTGCTGCGTTTTTCAATGTTTAGGAGTTTCATCGCTTGAAATAAATGGCTAAAGAAATTAATATTAATTAATTAGAAAATTACGCGCGCGATGAGAGAAACTCTCACGGCTACGCGCGCATTCGATGAGACAATATTTCATCGTACTTACGTCTTAAATTTGGAACTAATTATATTTACATATTATTTACATTATGTATACAAAAATTGCGAACAGATTTCCGCTTCTCCCCACTCCACCGGCCCACCGCCGCTGGAGCTCTTCGGCCTTCATCGGCCGCGATCGGGCTCACCCGAGGCGCCCTCCTCGCCAACTGCCTTTAGGCGCGCAGTGAGAGAATCTCTCACATTTTGTGAGGGAGGTTGATAAAAATATTTTTTTTTAAATTAATTATCAATGTTAGGCCATTGAGACCGATTTCGGAGGTAAGAGGGATAGTTACTTGGCGTATAGAAGGATTTTCGACGAAAAATATTCAAGAAAAATTATGGAACAAGTCACGTAAGGCGCGAGCCAAGATTCTTTTCAGGAATTTTCGTACGAATTAAGGAGAATAAGTCCGTCGTCTCACGGAAAACATACGAAAAAGTTACGTAATTTTTTTGGAAATTAAACTCCAGCAGTAAAATCTACGAGAAATTTCAAGACTTATTACGGCTGAAAAAATAGAAATTACGGAACGCTCCGTAATTTCTACGGAGCGTTCCGTAATTTTTACGGAGCGTTCCTCAAAATCTACGCCAAACAGCTGACCTTGACGTGTCGGGCGGATGAGTAATTTATACGGAACAGAACGTAGAATTTACGTGAAAATTGGGCACTTTCTATGAAATTTCAACTTCGCTCCCAGATTACGTGACTTGTTCCGTAATTTTTCTTGAATTTTTTTCTCCATGTACGAGTGGCAGAAACCGGAGCATAGCGAGTAGGCGGCTGATGTAGTAAGTGCCACCCCGGGGATGCAGACACTTTATCATTCATTTAAAAATATTTCTGATCATCCGATTACGAGAATTTTTACTCTGAATTGCAGTATATAAAGTACTGTTGGCACTTAGACTATTCGCTCTGCATAAATTCCTCAGTGATATTCATTAAAAACGGCTCAAGGTGACAGACACGGGGACAGTGGCACTAACGGGGACATTGACGGTACTTGCCTTACCCAATTCATATGAAAATGTATATTTTCTCTTGATAAGAAAATAGGAAGTGAATTCAAGTGCAAATATGGCTCATGCGTGCAGAACGGTCTTCAGTATCTCCCTTAGTTATCTCACGCCTGAGATTGGCTACCATTGCGGTGAGGTCACATAACGTCGAGTGATTTCATCAGTCGTGTTGCACATTCTGGGCTTTCACTGGTTTTATCTCTAGCTGAATGATTATTCGGGTTTCTATCGTAGATAAAGAAGGTTTAAAATAATTACTGCAGCACGAACTGAGAATCTAATGAGCGTTTTCTTAGATTCAAAAAATTGAGCTCGTACCCAGACAGGAATGACGAAGGCTGACAACGGAAACAAGCCTATGTGAGTCTTGATTCGCCAAGGCTGAGTATCTCAGGCCTGAAATAGGCTTGATTCGGTTGTTTACGGCAGCCTTAAATCGAGGGTAACGTAGGGGGCGCTTTTCTCAGGGTCATTTCAAGCTTTGTTGAAGTTCTAAATGTTAAGGCTAAATAGTTCAGGCTCAACGAAGGCTGGTTCAATCCTCGATAACTCAATTGACGTTTCATTTTGTTATATTCTGATGAATATTAATTAATACGAAAATTTAGATGTATATCGGTATTTATTTCGAAATATTCCGACCATGGAACCCTCTTTTTTTGACCACCTGAAAATATCCTAATTACCCATTCGATCGATACCTGTAGCGCTCTACAGTTATCGATTGATCTGGACTACTCACACACTCAGCTGC
>JAPYZM010015188.1:0-10292 GCA_030522845.1 Psyttalia concolor | reverse complement strand
CTACCTGGTGTACATCTGTTCAGGGGAACTGGATCAAATCTTGATCAGTTTCTCATCAGGAATCACCTGATCAGGTAAACCTGACTACTATCGGATCAAGTACTGATCCGAGTTCAGGTCGGCCTGAGGCAATTTCCACTCGGGTGCTTATACCGTGAAAAAAATATAATTTTGCAAAATATATCTGTTGTGGACAACCAAGAAACAAGTTTCCGATATTCCTGTTGTAAAATCCCCTTTAAAGTCTTGTTTAAATAATATTTGAGCAACAATTTTTTTTCTCAGTGCCTGAGCATGTGTGGGCCATTTTAAATGGGAAATTAGTGAGTAAATAACAAAAATCACGGAACACTCTGAATTTTTCGCCATTTCCAATGGTCTATCATCATGACCTTCCAGTGAAAGACGAAAATTGACCGTGAAACATGGAGATTGGACACGCTTGAGTTAACACTGTCGATAGTGATATCGTGTGAAAGCACATATGAGAAACTCGAGTTTATATTGGTACGACAATTCCTGAATACAATTTTTAACATAATCGAAATGAGGTATGAAAACGTTGGGGAGCATATTACCGACACATGTGAGTACCCACACCGCTCTGTCATTATCCGACAATGACCGAGGGACTTTCCCCCGATGAGTGGAGATTTATCCGTTGGACAATTTGCGATACGATAGTAAAACCTCCGGAAAATTTAATTCTATTATTAAAAAAAAAAAAAATAGTAACCCATCAAATTTCCTTTTTTCTCTTTTTATTTTTCCAATTACGAGAGTGAAATTGTGGTCATTTTTTTCCCCAATTCACTCGGCAAAAATGTCACTTTTATTTTTTTTAAATTATCTTCAATTGTATCTGAAACTTTAGACCTCTATTTTCATACTTCTCCATTCTTCATTCGTCATATTTTTTCATTTTAATGTTGCAACGTCCGGACCAAACATAAAAGTTTGGCTGTTTTCTGGGTCAAAGTTCACTCGCCAGTTAAAGATTCATTCTCGCCTGTTCCCTCAGCTACGTTTAAAGTGCTGCAATAAATTTCCCCCCCCCCCCCCCCCCCCCCCCCCCTCTCACCCTTCTATTTTAAACGTCTCGAAACGAGTCTGCCCCGACCAATAAAACTTTGCCAACCGTAACGCACTAATAACTACGTGTTTGCCTTATTTGTTTCATTCCTCCAAAGCTCCGGTTTACTCTCCATGGAGGTTCGATTATACGATCCTAATAGCGGTGTTTACGGTCTCATTTATCGCACGACGACGGCGCAACTACTGTGCAACGCGTTTGCATACTTCCGTGAAGTCTCAATTGAAAATATTTTGTTGGTTTTTTTTTTTTCCTCAATTGTTTTATTTCCCCATTCTTTCGGATGATTCAATGCCCATTCATCATTCCAACTGCCATCATTGATATTTAGATATATCATTAGGAATAAAAAAAAAAAAGAGTTAAACATTCAAGGAATTGCAAATGAGATGGTAAAAAGAAAATTCAATATTTTTTTGGAATAAAAAATGAACAATTTATTGACGTTAATTCAGAAATTGGCACAGCAGGAGAACGCTCCCAGCATTCACCTATTCCCCCCCAAGTAATTGTCGTCGAATTGAGTCAATTACAAATTTTCCTTTCTTCGATTAACAATCAAATTATATTTCGAAATGAAAATCTGATAATTTCCAACGTACTTTCTAATAATGATACAACGAATGAACATTTGCATTGTTAATCGGAGTAGAGAAATAATCATGGTACATTATGGTTGCCCATGTTCTGAACATGTAAACACGAGATGAAAACGAGTTGATTCAAGTCAGACGCCGTGAGGCATCGGTAATCACTCTCTCGGGGTAGAATCATCGTGATGTTACTTCTGAAAGTCAAACGATTTGTTATTTTTTATTCATTTTTTTTTTCCTTTCCTCAATCCATTCTTTTTTTTTTTTTCCAATGACTAAATTGAACAGTTTACTTTCACGACCTACGTCGGGCTCACGAGCGGTTTATCGACGCAAATCGATTTAGGATGTGTGCTCTTGGTTTCTTTGGCACAGGAAAACCCTTCATTATTTAGAAAATTAATTGATTCAACTCATTTCATTTATGTAACTCATTAAAAGCTGTTAATTTAATTTGTGTCTAAAAATAGAATTTTTGACAAAAATTCAATGAACAGTTTGATCCAGATATTTACATGCTAAGAGTGATTTTCGCCTCCGCAAAATTATATTTGAAAAAAAATTAAAACGCTATGAATCAATATTCAGGAAGTAATTTTCACGTCAAAAACCTCATGAACTTAATCGTCCTCAAGTATCAAAGACAATCTCAATCACTTCCAACTAATAGCATTTCACTGGATTACACCCCTCAATTTACCTGTCAAACATCACCAATAATTCTCCATCATCCCAAACATTTATGTAATTGTAACGACACACCATAAAGTCTCGCTTTCGAGTGTATTTTTCGAAGGCGCCTCTCGGTACCTCACACTCACAGCGCGTAATAATCGACGTCTAGCTTTCACCGTTTGAGGGCCCTCCCTTCTCACATTGTGCTCGCAAAGCAATAAAAAGTCGGAGAAAACTTTTGAGAAAAACAAAAATCATAAACTCCGTTAAAGATCATAAAAAAAAATCCATCAATAATCCGTGCAAGTCCTCGAAAGCGTTAAAAAAAATAATACTCCCATTAGCAGTTTTCTGTGACAAACGGTAAAATGAATATCTTCTGGGGAATTCTACATTTCTGGTTTGAACGGGGAAAGAAAAAAGAAACCACTTAATGCGGCTGTTCTCCATTACACGCATGTTCGCGTGACGTTATTGTGAGCCTCTGGTGCGACCTCTCGCGTGATTCCCTTTCATTTTGAGCTCGAGTCTCACGCGTTTAGCCAATGAAAGGAGGGAGGGAAGTCCCAAAATTACTCGGCCACTTAGCATTTTGTTATTTTTGGGAATGATTGGATGTTGTACGTGAGTTTGTGACAGGTACAGGCGGTTAATTGAGTTTACGAGGGCCACCTGGAGACTCAATCTATCTTTCTCTCTATAATGGATGCACAGGAGGACACAAAATCATTTGAATTATCAAAGTTTTTTATTTTAATTCAATTTAACTTGAAAATTCATTCGATTCAATTCTTCGTGTTGAATTACCAGTGGAATTTCAATTCAAATTATTTTCCTTTGATGTTACAAATCTCTTTGTTTTGCATCCCCCCACTCACTCCCTCATATTTCATCTTATCTTATCACTAATATAAACAGTTGAAATATATATTTATAAGGCTGTATACAACAGGTTAATCATTGCAGTTTCAATGACATCTAAAATCTTCAAGCGCAAGGTCGACATGGAATATTACTTCTCACTGGATTTTTCAACGCATTAAAAATTCAAAGGAATTGTGACAAAACCCTCAAAAAAATCATTTTTCCGTAGTGACCTTGACTTTGTCCTCGTCCGGGAATTGGCATTCGCCCAGTCCCAAACTCGGTGAAGTTAAAGTCACTACGGAAAAATATTGTCCGGGGTGTCGCTATAGGGTTTTTTTTACTGCTGTAGTTGGCTTGTCCTCGCCTACGGCTCGGACGCCAACGCCACACGAGTAAAAAACCCTATAACGACAGCCCGGAAATATGCTATTGTTTTAATCTTTGTCGAGTCTTGTGACGTCACAGGAACCGTTGGATGGGTTTTGGAATGGGGAGGATGAGATCCAGAATTATTCTCACTATAAAATTTACAAGAAATTGTTACTGAAAAAATAGATAGTCCAGACTTGAATTACAACCCGGGGTTTATCGATTGTAGATCCGAGTTTGTGATATTTATTACGTGAATTCTCAAAATATTCCATAATTTTCATTATCACGTGAGCCTGCAAATTGCCATTTTATTGAATATTCCAAAATTCAACGGTTTATTTCAACAATAAAATCCATTGAAATTAAAACGAGTGATTTATTAAGAATTACAAAAATTATTCCTCGAAAGTTGAGGAGCTGTTCGTCACTGGCGAATTGAATTTTGAACATCAGACGGAAATGAAGGGGTTAAACAAAAATTCTTCACAAATGTAATTAATAGGCTGAAGAGTCGCAGAAGATTTGCGCTCGCGATTGATTCATTAATCCAGTGACAATGCTGTTGAAAATGTCTTTGGACCAATATGTATCGCTCCCCCCCTTTCCAGCTCGTCTCTAGGGGGGGGGGGGGGGGAGGGGGGGGAGGGGGGGGGGGCAGGGGGGGGGCGAGGGGAAAGGGGGGGGGAGGGAGGGGGGGGGGGGGGGGGGAAGATAAAAGTAAGAAAGAAAGACGAGGGGGCCCACCTCCAGGCTCTATTTCATATCGAGTCTTTAAATCTCCGCCCTGTGTGAGAGAGGCTCCTCTGGCTTCCAGGCGAATGGTTTATTCTTGGCACTAGGGGAACCTGCGGGGGACCCACGTCCACTTCCGCTCGTTCAACCTGTCGATTTTGTGATATCGCTTTTTTTTTCCGTTCATACAATTAATTATTTTTTTTTTTTTCCACCGAATGATTTAACGACGATGAAATTCATCACACTGTTCATTATTTTTTTTTATAGATAAATTGAATGAATTATTTAAAAAATCATGAGATTTTTTACAGCTGAAATGATTGAATTTAACAAAATCGCTAAATTTCTTGAATTGTTTCATTTTTATTTGCTTGGAAGTCGTCGCCTTTAACTAGAGAAATTAAATTCATTTAAATATCACAAGTTTTTCCCCCCTCGCTTTTATATTCTCGATATGGTTAACACGATAAACTGGAACTGCTGGGAGTCTGAAAGGGAACTAGATAAAACCTTTCATGTAAGGTAACTCCCGGAGTACGTGAATCTTCTGAGAATTTCATTCTCACTTTTTACAAACTCGACGAGAGGCGGGTTGAAAAAAATTGTAGAAAATATATCGTACAATTTTGTGGATCAGTTGAAATAATTCCGGGGAGTTTACGATGCAACTAATCGTTAAATCATTGAGCATCGAACTTCACGAGAATAAATAATAATAAAGTCGGAGGCGGGGGGGGGGGAAGGGGGAGGGGGAGGGTGAGAGGAAAGAGACACGCTTGGCAATAAAGCAATCAACGGATCTCGTGTATGCCCACGGGGGGAAAAAACTAGACCGGCAACTTGCGCTGGCGAGTGTCAGGGGCGAGCCTGTTTTTATTTTTTCCTGTCATGTTCCAACGAGTTGAGCCCTTCATGGGAGGGGAAACTGTCGCCCTTATTCGGGGAGGGGAATATGTATATATTTTTTTAATGGAGACTCAATATTTCGTCCTGAGTGAATTTACTACGCGACTGTTATCGCATATGTTCATGTTAAATCATGAATATTGTTTATTGAAGGTAAAATTCAAGAATGATTTTTTTATTTCAAGGTGTTACTTACCACTAGTTGAACTGTATTCACCGATGTATCGCCTTGTCAAATAGCGAACTACAACCGCTGGAAATTAAAAAAAGGAAAAAAAATTAATCAATGTTCAGATGAAAAAATCAATTTTTTTTTTTTTAAACAATATCGCGTAATCTAAGGCAGACAGCTAAATTTTGATCATGACATTTTTTACCGAGTAATTCGATAGCTACAAAATGGCTCATTATGATTATTTGGCTATCTCCCTTGAATTCAGAGATATTCATCGAAAACTGGGCTAATAACTGAGTCGGTTCAGATCGATTGTATCCCTCCGTTATCGATTAATTATTTATCAGTTGAAAAAAATATTTCAGGGACTTTTATTGACAAAACGACTGTTTGAGTACTTCTGAAATATGATGGAGATTTAAATCCAGTTGGAGGCACAAAATATTTGGTTGAAATTTTGTGATAACTTTTTTTATTTAATAAAAAGAGTCGGCGATGCTTTTATGCATACGATAAATACTGGATTATAATCACGAGATTCTTTCTTATCCGTCATGCATAAATTGAGTGACACAAATACATGAAGAATACATATGGCACAAGGGGAGTAATTAGTTGATCCCTCTCCCCGCCCATGTCGCTAATTGCGATCGATAAATTTGACATACCATTGGCCGGGGGCCTCGTTAGAAAGTTAACACTCTGATATACATTTTCATGCGTCATTCGTTTTGCCACCTCGTTACGCGTGACCACGAGAAATCAAGCTCAATTTATTTATTCTTTCATTTACTTTTTTTTTTTTATTCACGAGAACATTCCGCAAATTCACCTGGATATTTTATGGGAATTGTAACGAAATTTATTGGGATCGCACGATCGCGTGAATTAAATTCTTCGCTGGATGAACTAATTGACGTTTTTATGAATATGGGATGTTGTCGCTTCACTGGAGGGGGATGAAAATGGGCGCAGTAGAAAGCCAGGGAAATTTATGGTTGCATACCCTGTGGACTAACCCCATTTTTCACAACTAGTTTGTTAATTTAAATGGTTGAGTTAAAAAATTTATTCTCAATAATTGCGTGTTAACCAGATTAATATTTGAAAATTATTGAAAAATTACAAAAAAATCATTCATGCAACATATTTATCTGAATTTGTTATTGACATTTCCATAAAATGTGACAGAATAAAAATTCTGATAAAACATTCCCCCTTCTCCTTAAGAAAAAAATCCAAATTGCTGTCCTCAATTAATCAAAAAATTTATTCATAACCTCCCAACAATTTCCACTCCATAAACCTCCTCGGAGCGTTTATTTTGGGCCCGATGGAACTCCATCGAGCCACATCCCTCACTGGGATGACGCTGTCCCGTGGCAAGAAACACATTTACCCGGCGGCATATTTCGTGGTGGTCCCGCCCCCCCTTCCCCCGGGGGGGGAAAAACCCCGGGGGGGGGGGGGGGGGCGGGGGGAAAAAAAAAATCCTGGGTTTGAAAAAAAAAAAAAAATAGAAAAGTGCCTTCACGACTCGACTTGTGGAGTTCCCTGTTGCTCCACGTGGTCCCATCGTGCACTCGTGTCTCCTGTAAAATCCAATGGAGATACAAATTTATGTACCAACAGTGTACATAGGCATTCCACCCCTCCTTGCTCACCCAGAGTCTTTAACTTGCCAATAATTCCTCAAGTTGGTGCACTCTGAGGTCGTTGAGACATTAAACTCCCTCTGGGTCTTGTAAACTTCGCCTCTCGCTGCTCGACTTCCTCAAACCAGTGAAATTGTCAAATTTATAGACTCGATTCCCCCATGAGTATTCACACAGAAAAACTCAAACGTAAATTACGCTTTCTTTATTTTTTTTTATTTTTTTCCCTCATTGGAAATTGAAATTTTATACAACAACTTTTTTTTTCCATTTTCGATTCAATATAAATTCGAGTGGCAAAAAGTGTCTCTTGAGATGGCAAATTTTGTTTAAATTATGTTAAATTAAATTGTTTAGATTACTTTTAAGAGAATGTACTGGAAAATTTCAGCGATTTTTTTCACAATTATTTCTGCAAAAAAGAAGAAAATGTTATTTTCAAACAGTTTCCCTCATTTAACGAAGTGAACTGAGAAAATCCATATCGCAAAAAAAATCATTGAAAAGTATTGAAAATAGGAGGTCTAATGAAGTTTTTACGAGTCGAAAAAAAATTTGGAAAGTGAAATTTTCACTAACTTTCGGTGTATATATCAGAGTAAACCGCGTCGTAATTTCATCGAAAAATCGCTCGTAATTTACAGCGATTTAGAATATAATTTATGCTTATGCAAACGTCAATTACGTTTAGACATGCATAATTAAAATGTATATTTTTTGCTGTGTATCGCATTTATTCACTGGTACAATGGGAAATTTGTTGATTTAAAAATAAATTGTCGGTCAGCTTTGTGTTATGGTTCTTCATGTTGTGGCAGACGTGAGATTTCCACTCCTCCCTCTCTCTCCCGTTGGGTATGTAAACGCTCGTATAGTAGTGCCTTGGTAAAACGAGTTTTGCCGCAAGTGCATCACACACAGACTTGGAGCGAATATTTATTAACTGGCACGCGCTCAGAGAAGGAGAACGATCGAGGGATACGTTATGGAATGGTTGTACGTCAGTTGGAGAGGTTTTTCATTGATTTTTGTTGAGTAGATGAGAGGTGGGTTTTTGTTGGGCATCGAGAGGACATTTGTTAACATCGGAACTTATTTTGAAATCATTTATTTCATGTTCTCGGCCAATTTTTTACCCCATTACATTCCATTTGATTTATTTGAAGGGAGCATTTATTTTTTCACAATGTGTTCAATTTATTTTCCAAATATCTAATTCCACTCAGCAATAAATTTCACTCTCGAAATTTTCTATCCGCAAGTCCATACCGTCGATTTCATTAGCAATTCAATCTCCTCGTCTCTTGCAATCAAAAAATTCATTAAGCCCCATCCTATCTCTCCATTTTCACAACTTAAAAATAACTCAGCATGAAAAACAAATTGACGTGGGTGTAAATTGGCTGTCATTGTGTAACACAATCAGGACAATCGAGATGGAACGAGGGAGAATGAAAGATTAAGACTCCTCCAGTGTTAAACCGCCCTCACTTTTTTTTTCCTCTCCTCTCTTTCCATTTCGTTCAATTAATGGACATCGAGTGGTGGAGACCACACCGAGTATACGGCTCCTCGAAGTGGATGTTTCGTCACCTAGTCAGTAATATCGGCACTCATCTGCTCAGTCCTACCAAGGAGAATCAGTCCCACTACTCAGACAATAACGGTCCACTCTCATTGTTTCATTTTGCTTGTTCCACTCACTTCATGTGGCAATGGGTGGAAGCTATTACCGGGCATTTGATTTGGATGGGGGACTGGGAGGGGTGAGAGGGAAAATACGGTAACGTCGTGATATCGCTGTAGGGACACACCCGGTTTTGTGATCGTGAAATCTCACCTGGGTGGGCTCTCTTTGTTTAAACACAAGTTTCTGCGCTTCTGGTGGAGCTAATTAACGGAATCATTGAATTCAGGTCTTTAAAAATTTTCTACTTTCTTCCGGGGAGGGAACAATAAACAGTAAACCTCTTCAGAACAATTAAAACAAATCGATGATATTATTTTTATTGGTCGTTCGGATTATTATTATTTTTTAATTTGCTAACAATAATAATGAGTTGGGACTTATCAAATCGATTGAATTCTTCGTCATTCCTTGGGGATCTTTTTTTTAAACAATCGAGGGAATATATTTTTTTTCAGTTTTGTTGGAAAGAAGTATCAGTTGATTAATTCTACAATTGATTTAATTTTCTGCTATTCTCTGGCATTGAGTCATTTAATTAAACTATTATTCACGTTAGATAACTTCTATCCGCATCGATATATCACCGGCCAATAATTTCTCACCTCTGCGAATAAATTATCATGAATGATATTATAAATTGTTTCATCCCCCCCCCCCCTCCTCCGGCTCTTTTATTCGCTCGCGCCCCCCCCCCCTCGTCAGTTATATTTATTGATTCGAGATCTCAATTAGTCGTCTGTATGCTAATTGCCACCGACACTTCCTTGATTAATTTCACCGATTAAACCCCAATGGCGCGATTAATTGGCGACGATACCTCCTGAATTGAAAATGAAGGATTAGTTTATCGTATGGACTACTGGGAAATCGGAAAAGGGGCCTCTCAGCTCCGATCAATCGGTTTATGCAACTGTTTTATTTATTTATTTTTATTCTGGGTCTTTGTGGGAAGGTGCGATGGCAATCGAGCCTTTGGGAGAAGCAGAGACATTTGTAACTCTCAATACTCATTGACGTTTTCGTTTGGTTTACTTTACTAGAATGAAATCGAAAAAAACTTTCGGAAAAAATAAATCACAACTTCACTAATCGTTCAATGAATTTTCAAATTTCTGAGACGTTTGAGAAAGACACTTTACTTGGATTTTTCATAACAACAGCAGTAGCCACTACTATTAATACAGGATTATTAATTAATTAAAGAGTTGAGAATCGGAATTTTTGCAGATTTCATGAGAACGAAGTCTGACAAAAATCATTTTTTTATTACAGCAGTTCGAAATCTCAATTTCACTCCATAATTTTCAGGGATTAATGGTGTGAAGTTTTTTGCATCCGTGATTTAAATAAACAAAAAACCGAACACGAACATATTAACCGGGAAATTTCTTGTTGGAATATACGAGAATGTCTTCTCAGCTTTTCAAAAACAACTCGACAAATATTTATGACATTGGGGAAAGACGATTTCTCGAAAAAGGACTCATTTATGAGCGGAGGTACTGCAAACTTGAGAGCGGTATAATCCGAA
>JAPYZM010015114.1:0-10703 GCA_030522845.1 Psyttalia concolor | reverse complement strand
GCGGGGGGGGGGGGGGGGGGGGGGGGGGGGGGGGGGGGGTATAAGAGATGCGTTGAAGAGGTGGGACGAGGAGAGAGTTGGGGTCTACTTCGATATCCCTCATGGTATGTACGCTTGCGCCAGTTGAGGATGCGCGCATGCACAATTTATAATGCAATTAGAGCCTTCGGATAGTAGCATTCGGATTTATGGCAGCAGTGGGATTGGGAGGCGAGATGAAACGAATGGGTTATATACTTGCGCAGGGGGTTTTGAGAGTAGTCGGGCCCCTCCTCCCCCCCCCCCCCCCCCCCGTCCTGCCGCCCCCCACCGCCATCTACCTCCCCGCCGGTCGCCCGGTGAGTCCTCTCAAATGAGTTATATGGCCTACCCCCATTGCAGTAGCTCGATACATTATTTATTACTTTTGAAGGCTTTTCATTATTCCACGTGTGGACGAACTAGTTTCATTTGGTTGAGCAAGTCGGATCATCTTGGTGTATCCTGCTATTGCTGGAGGGATTTTATTTTTATTGTTTTCCTGGATGAGGAAGAAAATTGGTGGGTAAAAGTATTTTATGAGGCTAGTGAAAAAAAGTACCTTTTTTTTCATGGTTGTCGGGTGAGGCGTGAAAAATGTGTTCTTTTTTTCCAGACTGTCGTAAAATATTGTTCGATATGCATGAACAAAAATAGTTTGCGATTTCTGCGATTGCAATTCTCGCCTCTGGCTCGGGTTGTAACCCTCACACTCGTTAAAAACTACTTTTTTTTACTGGGATCAAAAAATACGATTTTCCACTCGTAGGTTGGCGCAGATTTTTAGACGCAGATTTCGGATTTTTGGTAGTTTTAAGATCGTAAGGGAAGAGTTAGTTTGTGGTTATGAAAGTAGTTGTCAATTTTATATTTAGAGTAATCCTGGATCTCATCCTACCCATTCTAAATCTGATCCAATAGTTTCCTGTGGCGTCACATGAATGTGGAACGCTTTGTAAATTTTTCTCGTTAATGTGAGGATTTTCGCTTACAACAGATGATTTTCTAAGTCATACGTAGGGTGTCACCAGTTTAAAAATTGTGCGGCGCTTGGTTTTGGATCAATTCGGCGTCAGCGTTTCTGGAACTCCGTGGGTAGACGAAAACATCGGTCTAGGCGGCTCAGCTGAACTGCATCAGCCATACGGCAGCCATTACGCGTTCGTCATTCGCCTCGTCATCTCTCGTGCACTCTAAGATTGACGCAGAAGGTCTGGGTCTTCACTCCTAAATTAATCGAAATTATTCGCTAGCGTTGACTGTCCAAAGAAATCAATCTTAGGGTCTTCCTTCCAATCCATAAAATGTTGATAATTTTCTTGGTAGAAGAGGGAAACATTGATTACTTCACTCGACTCAATATTCCTCCTTTCCCCCAATTACCCCACTATTTCTTGCATTGAAATTAAATTGCAAAATGAGAAATTAGTATTTTCACTCGGCTGAGCGGTACTTCTCATCATGCTATTAAATAATAAATAAATGTCTGAGTAAATTGATTTCAAAATCTCATCGGAGAATGTAGACATTTCTTCGGCTGGTAAAATGTTTAAAAAAATTTTATTGCTTTCGTTTATTTCTCGGAACAACTGACGATCGGGGACACCGTAATGATATTACTCACCTATTGTTCCGGTTTTTATCCTCGACGAGATGATTCTTATTTATTTTTATCGTTCCGTCGACATCACACAGGGGCGCCTCTATCATTATCCGCAATAACTTACGTCGGTGTTACGATGCTAATGAGAATTCCAGCGTGCGGTTATTTACAGCGGTGAACTTTTATACCGATGAACAAGACCGAGTAGTATGCAATACGATCAATTTTCCACTTGTGTGATAAAAATTGTTACATTGTGTCGATTCTATTGAATTCAACGGGGGGACTTTGAGATGTCAGTGGTAAAAGGTTGATGGATGTTGGTGAGGATATGCTGGACTCTGTGGACAATGAATGTTTTTGAATCAATAGAATCGATTTTTATGATCAATCGGGATGGTTATAATGAAGTTAATTACGCGAAGAGGGGGCGGGGATTAATTCGATCTAAGAATTATATATTGTGAGGGGGGAATGAGTTTGAGGCTTATCATTAATCCACTTCAATCGGTTTCGGTGAGTGCAGACAAGCGTTTCGAGTTCCATTTTTACCACAGTCGCCGTCTGGCGGTGGCGTCCCCGAACTAGAACGCCTCCCTAACCTCACAAATTGACATTTAGCGACGACTAAACCAAAAAAAACATAATATATACTAAATGATATATTCATTGCAGTAAAATCTAAGGGATTTACAATATCATCAGTTTAAACAAATAATTTGAACTTTTCTTCATAAAAAAATGTTTTTCTTTTATCATTATTAAAATTTTAGTTGGGATATTGACGTTTTTAGTTAACGAGTAAACTAGTTTATAAATTTTTGACAAACGATCTCAACAAATAAGAACAAAAAACAATAATTCCTCTGTCCGTACTCATTTTACCGACATCGGCTAATCTCGAAAATAATTCCGCGAAACAATTTTAATCAGTAGAGATCACTCGTCTCCCCCCCTTAATTCTCCAAAAATCAAACCCAGAAAATTCGTTCATAAATCGCGGAAAATTCCGATTGATCGTCACCCTTGATCGGACAACTCACAGATCCCAATAATCCCCCCCCCCTCCCTCCCCCCCGAGTCATTGGAAATCTCGATTCAAACCGCGGAGTAAGCAGGGGGCGCCAGGTGACGCCAGGCATCCTCGTCGTTAATCCGCTCCGTGACTGCAATTAATTGTAACGTGACAAATCGCGAAGAAGCCGGCACATTTGCCGTGCACCGGAGGTAGAGGCGAATCCTCTTGCCGCCACTACCACCACCAGCCTCACTGTAAACCCCCCCCCCCCCCCCCCCCCCCCCCCCCCCCCCCCCCCCCTGTATATGTAGTCTCGTCCTGTCTCTCTCCAACTTGTTTATAATGTTGCTCTTGCGTGTACCGCGATACACAAGCGGCGCGTTTGTTCTCCTCCCAACTGGGTGATCGCGGCTCTCCTTGTTATTCTCTAACACTCTTGCACCTACCACAACTACTATGGCTCATTACACATTGTCTACCTCACTTGCGCTCATAGTGAGGGAGTGGACTGGGCATTCTTGGGTTTATCGGGGGCGAGAATGAAAAATCGGTAGCCCCCATACGTTGTACAGAAGTACGAGGCTACCAAGAAAGAGGGGAGGCGGGAGGCAGGGGAAGGGGCGGGGGAGGGGGGCAGGGGGCGAATGCTGTGACGCAAGTGTGCTCCAGTTACCTCGGGAGATCCACCAGGAGGTAATGGAGAAGAGGGAGATGAGCTTTGACCTTAACTCAGGCTTCGGACGCTCGACGAGGTTCTCAATTCTGGTTTAGTTTGGGCTCCGGGGGATTTCGGGGTTATTGAGTCCCTGGAAATTATTGGATTTGAGTGGGATCAGGGGGCGGGAGTTGTTTGCAAAGCTGCTGGAAGAAATTTCGTGGTAATTAGATGGAAAGTTTGGGGGAATTTTCAATTGGGAAGTTGAATTTGAGAGGGATTGGGGAGGGGGTTTATCAGAATTTTTAGCGAGTGGGGAATTGCGGGGAGGAGGAGAATAATGTGATTCGAATGCTATGGGAAGTCCGGAAATTAATGGAATTCCCTTCTCATATTAATGTTAGAAAAAAAATGATTTTTTTTGGAGTGGGGGATGAAAGAACGAGGAATTTTCCAGTTTCGCGGAGAATTCTGTAAAATTCCAGAATTTTGAGCAGTTTAAAAATGAAAATTCATGAATTTTCTTCCCTGAAATTATATTTTGTGTTATTGTCCTAAATATTTAAAAATCCCTTCCAACGAATTCTCTGGATTTCTGTTAATTTTCAGGGGCAAATGAAAAAATTGGGGAGGGTCGGAGGCAATTGTTGCGAGACTTTTTTTTTTATTTTGAACTGTTCATTGAATGAGTGAGTTGAGGTTTCTGAAAAAAATCGTTGGAAAACCTTAAACTTGTTCGAAAAATAAAAAAAAAAATATTACAATTGAGACCCGCGATCAATTTATCGAAATCAAAGTAATTAAAATGATTGACTGATGAAAGCAATTGATCTCCCTTGATTAAAAAAAAACTGACATTAAATCCGATTCCCAGGAAATCAAATAAAAATTAACAAATTCATTTGAGTTCAGTAATAAATAGCCTCGATTAATTAATGAATTTGCAATCGTAGAATATGTTCTCAAAAATGCTTCTGTTTTCCATTGCTCTCATTCCGACAGCGGTAAATAACATTTTAGTATTTGATTTTCTTTGACTCCCCCTTAAACCCATTATTTTCCTGAAATCGCTCACTCTATTCCGACTGCTAAAAAACTCTTGCCTCCATAAAATCATTGAATACCGCTCAGGCTCATTGAAACATATTCCACGTGAAAACAACTTAATTTTTGCAACAATTACTTCCACAAAATGAGCAGTTAACATACTCCCCCATGGACAAAATTCATTTCACGTATGAACCAGTGATTTATGCGATTATAATCCGCGAGAAGGAACAATTTCCAGGAGAAAACTCGTGTACTTGACGAGTTTTCCTGAATTCAAGGGCGGGGGGAGAGAAAGAAAAAATGATGTAAGCTTGTTAGGCAGATAATTGATTGGTGGCTGGTTTTCAAAAAGAAATACAGGGAGAATTATTTTTCCAATTGGCTATCCCGTGGATTGATCTCAGTTGGTACATAATCGAGTGGAAGGCAATTAGGTTTCTTGCGCCCGAATGATGAGGAGACGATACAGATTTCTGAGAACCACTGTGCGAGGAGCCGCCGGCAGTACTCCGGAGATCGGCGAGATATTAGAAAGTCTCGGGTGAGGAGCGAGAGAGAGAGAGTGAGGGAGCGGGAGTGAGGGGCGAGGGGGGAAGGAGAGAAATGCTGAGGAGAGAAAGAAGCTGAGGTGGATGGGCTAAAGTATAATGCAAGATCTTCTCCTCTCTCTATCTTCCCTCCCCTCGCGTCGAGCTCCAAACCTCAAGTGCATACGAAAAGTTGGAGGCATCCCCCCACCACTCGAATCCACCGTTAATCGCAAACGTAATTACGATAATCGTTCGTTGATTGCCCTGTGGATGTGCCTTCTGCACTTTCATTCGACCTCCTCCCCCTCGGTGCACTCAAGAGGAGAAACAAAGAGCGAGCACCTTCCGTAATTCACTGATTTATCCTGGGTTAGGGCATTAATGTTTGCTGAAGGCAGAGAAATTGTTTTTAGTGGAGCATTAATACGTCTTTGGAATTTTCGCCGGGTGAATGCGATGGGAAAATCAATTTATGGCCGAGTTATTTGTCAGGGAAGGCTGTTGGCGAGCTGGGATGGAAGGGGGCAATTGTCGGAGTGATGTATTCAGGTTTCAGGGAGTGGGTGTTTGGTGGAAGAATTTTCAGGATTAACTCTTTTGGAGATTCCGTTGGCGGTCTATTTCGCCTGGGGCTCCCAGAATTTTTCGCGAAACTTTGGTAATTTTTTAACATGAAATTGGGAAAAAAATTTCTTGAGGAAATTTGGATGGTCTACTTTTTTTTAAATTGATTTTGATTGATTGTGTACGACTCCCGCGAGGTTGCAACGACAATTCTGGGGAATTCAGTGGTCGTCGTTGTAGGTCCGTAGTTGGCCCTCTGACGGTGGCGTCCCTGAACTGAGCTGATCGTAACTTCATAGGTTGGTATTTTAGTAAATGTCTGCTGAACGCGAAGAAATTCGTTTTATCGGAGCATTAGAAAGAGAGAAAAGTAAATTTATGGCCAAATTATTTGTCAGTAAAGGTTGTTGACAAGTTGGGATTGAAGGGGGAATCGTTGGAGTAATATCTTTAAGCTGGAGGGAGTGAGTGTTTGGTCGATAATTTTTCACGATCGGCTCTTTTGGAGATTTATTTCGCGGTCTATTTCGCCCACAGCTCCTGGAATTTTTTACCAAAATTAAATAATTTTTTAATATGATAACGAGGAAGACAATTTTCCCGCCGAAATTTCGAATTTTATACTTTTCTTTTAATTGATTTCGACTGATTGGATACGACTTCGGCGAGGCTGTGAAGATAATTGTGGTTAATTCAGTTGTTGTAGTTGGGTAGTTGGCCCTCTGACGGTGGCGTCCATGAACTGAGCTTTATCATAACCTCATAGGTAGTCATTTCAGTGAATGTTTGCTGAACGCGAAGAAATTGGTTTAATCGGCGCATTAATCCGTCGTGGGATTTTCGCCGGGTGAATGCCATGAGAAATAAATTCATGGTAAGACAATTTGTCGGAAAAGGTTGTTGAAGATGGATCGAGATTGTATTCGATTGGAAGTTGTGATTAATAGGGGGAATTACTGGAGTGAAGTTTTTAGGCTTCGATAAGTGGACGTTTCACAAAAAATATTTCGTGATGGAATTTTTTATGACTGGCGGCTTAGCTTCGGAATGAAGTGGATTCTATAGTCAATTTTGATCTTCTCGTCGGTAATAATTCACAAAAGACGGCTGATTCCTAACAAATTTGAAAGTTCACGTTATTTGCAAGAGTTGTATTGCGTCCGTGATTTTTGTTTTGGCTACAGAACCAAATAAAATCTGATTCCGATTTCTAAGAGTTAACTACAGAATAAGGTACAGAAAATTATGAAGATTACTTAAGCGGAGAAAAGAAGGAAGAGTATAATAAAATATAAATTTCGAACAGAAAAAATCGATTTGAAACAAACGAAATATTTACCCGCTTTTTTTTAGTTCCTGAAGGCGTGTAAAAATTTAACTTTTTTCTTTTTCAATTTTCCATTCACAAAGACAACTATTCATCTATGATTGATGATCCTATGGCCGCACTAGAGAAAATTGTGCGGTTGTTACTATAGACCTCAGATTCCGATATTCCAACACTTCACGGTTATTATCGTCCGGTGATTTACAGTTCATTACCATTTCACCAATCCGTCACTCACATCACAGAAAATTATGTCTAATTAAATGATTTGATTGAAGTTGATTTCATCAAGTGTAAATAAAACCCGTTCCTATAATAAACACGAGGAGTTTCAATATCACTCAACACCACTAGAAACTGACTCCGGAGAGATGAAATTTATAGGAACGGAATGTTGGAAAAAAAAAACAACTCGTGTAATTACTTGAAAGAATTTACGAGTTTATATATATACAGATGTCTATATATATTCACTCCAACTAAATTTAATTAGATCCAAATATGCCACGCGATGATTTGAAAAATTCATTCGATGTTATATTCCACGTGATCGATAATAATCATTCAATGCATGGATAACGATGTGTTTTTGTTTGCCAGCAAATAATCTTATTTTGAAAACTCGTTTTGCGTGGATTAAAGTGCATGCGAGAGGGTGCGAGGCAAAGATCAGAGGGCGTGTCTGATCGACCGCGAATAAGGATCTTCTCGATCATCGTGAATATCTTACCTCTCCCCCCCCTTTTATTTTTATGGTAGAGCCGTTGTGTAGTAGTCGTTCCGCTTCTTATTGCAAAACCGGGTTTTCATGATATACCTCGCATAGACTGTTAGAGGCGCCTAACTATCCGCGAGCACTTATTTTCGTTAAAAAATGTCATTTAAATTGAATAGAATTGGACGTGGAAACAAGACGTGCCCTTTTGATGAGAATTTTTTTCATTTTATGAAGTTAATTTCTGTTTTGGAATCTTACGACTTGACATAAACACGTAATTATTGAGAGAATTAATAGTGTTGTGGTATTTGAATGATTCTAATTAAGAAAGAGGAAATGTTCGGATCGAACGTGATTTATTAGATTTCATTACTGGAGTTGGCTACGAATGATTTTATTAATTCGAAGTCTGTTGTTTTGGGGGTTATTTCGGCGTTGAGGCTCGCTACTCGGCCACCTTGCGGTGGCGTCCTTGTACTGAGGTTGACAGAAATTTCTAGATTGAGGATTCATGGCGGTCGGATAATAAATCATTTGCGGTTGGGAATCGGGAATATTTGAACCAATCCAAAAATTAATTTATGTATCAGGAGATGTTGAGACATCATTTTATAGGGTTTCCCAGAAGTGAGTAAGCGTAAGGAAAAGTTCTTACAGGGCCCCAACCCAATCAAAAAGAAAAAGAGGGCAACTGAAATTAAGGGCCTTTTTAAGTGGGCCCAGAGTATGCAGATTCTTTTTAGTTTTCGTTAGACGTGAATTCTTTTGGAGATTTCGTCAGAGAAAGTCTATCTTCTGCATACGTACATATTCAAATTCATTTAAAATAAAATATAGATCCTCATTTTTATTTGAGTATTTCCTCACGTAACCTAACATAAAATATTCTTTACCTTTCCATAGTTTGTCGTTACATCCAATCCGCGGCAACGTCTTAAGGAACAGCGCCACCTGGCGGTGGCGTCCCTCTACCAATTGTTCACAATCCTCCAGTTTTACATCTGATGACAGATAACTAATTAAACTCATAATTAAATTATAATCAAATTAGAACAACTTCCAATATAATTCACTTCAGTTGGGTCTGATTTTTATAATTTTCGAAAGCTGGATTACTCGCGAATGTCTCATTGCAAATTCAATCCATAATCTCCTCAAGGTATGAGTGAGGTAGAGAGTGAATAAAAAAAAAACCAATTCTCCCGGACGTGCTAATATTAATAATCCCATTCAGACGGCCAGCCACTCCGATATCTTAATTCCCGTGCGCCCGGGTCACGTTACAATAACGTCTTCCTTTGTGCTCAATTCCAACATGAGGGTTCGGTGTGGATATATACCGCGCATGAACCACCCCCGATGTTGTTGCCTCGGAGAAACAAATCGCGATGGTAAAGGGAATAATAATAAAATGATTAAAAAAGAAGGTCGAGAGGCGCGGGGTAACTCTCTCTCTCTTTCTCTCGAGAGTGGTGCTTCTCGAGACCGGACGTATCCTGACAACGACTAATGGTCGAGCTGCCGCCACGGGAATATGAGATAAACGCGGGACAAGGTAACTCGCTCATTCCGTTTTCTCGTTTACAAGCACCACTCTTTTATTCAACATAATTTTTTTTACCAATTTTTTGCTCTCAACTGTAGTTGTTTTCACTCCGACCGATAAACAGTTGACCTACGAATGAAGTATTACACGGGGAGGAAGAAAAAAAAATTCAAGAGATTATTTTTATTTTCTTGCCGAATGTCAAAAAATAATCGGTCGATATCGAATCCTTCGTGATTGGCAAAAATTATTACATTTTTTCTATTAAATAATTACAGTCTACCACGTCAGTAATTTCTATTGCGCGAAAAAAGGAATAAATTATTCAAATTAGTCTATCACTTTTTCATTTGTGTATTTTCGTTTTTTTGTTGTGGGAACTTCTGGTGATAAATTATTCAATGTTCTTCATTGATTTTTATGAATAACATTTAATTAATCATTTCCAGTTTTAAATTGCTATCGATGTTGATTAAAAAAAACGCCGTCATCGGCTTCAGTTAAAATCGTCGTATAAATTTCCGGCGATCGCCGAAGGGATGAAAAATAAATAAATCATGATCTGCATTTTTTTGTTCTCATACACACGATATTCACAAGATTGTTATTCTCCCGATGCTACACTTGCATCAGTACAATCTATACAACAACGTGAATTCCGTGAAGAATTAATCACTCGTTTGATCTTCTCGACCCCATCCGCGTGATACACGTTAAAGATTAAAGTAATGGTTGTCGGGTTCAAGACGTTTTGTGTGTGTGTACGATGAATAATATTTCTAAACTCGGCTGTATTCACTCTGTCTATTTTCACTTTCTCCAGTGCCTCTTGATGATACTTGGAGACTCCGGCAAGTGGTTGAAGTTGTTATGGGCCGTGTGTTCGTGAGAATGCCATCGACTACTTTTTTTTATTCGAATTCTGGAACAATTCAGTTGGGTCATCTTGTAGAAAACGACGAGAAGCTGTTGATGAGAGTCTGGGGGTTATAAATTAACAATTGAAGATAAATATTATTATTGTAATATTTAGTGACAACTCAGAATGAAGAATCGCAATTTCGTTACGGATTTTTGTGGGTAAAGTGGCCTTTTCTGTAATTTTTCAGGTCTTGAAGAAATTATTTTTCCTTTGCAAGAACTGATTTTCCTGTTGCACTTCTAGTGCCTCGAGTTTCGAAATTCAGTCATGTTTTTTCGGTTAGTCTGAGCCTACTCAAAAACATCGATCTAGTCGGCTCGACTGAGTTCCATAAGCCATACGGCAGCCATTACGCGTTCGTCGTTCTCGTTTTTGGACATTTTGTTTGTTAATTGTATTTGAATTATTAGTTTACTAAGTATGAGGTTGGATAAAAATTGGATGAGTATATTAATATCCCTCTATTCTATATTCTATAAAAATTATTTGAGATAGTTGGAAATGCGCTATATCGATAGGAAATGACCTCAGCTTTCGAATGAGAGCAACGCCCGGGCGATAGGATGAATAGTTTTTGAGATATGGGCGAAAGAGTGACGATTTTCGGAAAAATTGACAGAATGGAAAGGGCCCCTTTAATTTTTCGGCATTTGGGCCTGTCGGGCCAGACGACCGACTGGCTGGTCAGCTGGCCGGCTGGGGATGCCCGAATCTTGGTTTTTTGGAAGGAAGATGACCCCTGGGTAGCCGGT
>JAPYZM010014040.1:0-10728 GCA_030522845.1 Psyttalia concolor | reverse complement strand
TTTCTTGTAATCCTTATCTTTTAAAAAACTCAAAATCGGGTGGGGGGATTTCGCTCCCAAACTAATCCGATCTTGTCCTCGATGAGATCTATCGATCGCTACCAAAATTTTTCCGATCGCACTATCCGTTCGTCCGGGAACGTGAGCAAAAAAAGTGATCACACACACACACACATACAACTCGATAAAAAAACATCTGGAGGGTTTCTCCTGGTCATGAAACGTCGACATTTCCCAAAATTAGCGATTTTTATTTTTGGGGTGAAACCAATAATTTCCTATCGGAAAGTTAAAAAAACCAAAATTTAGATAAAAAAAATTCCAAAGCAATACGTAATTCGTTTTTTCGTCTTCACAGCTCGCGGGGAGAGAATTTCACTCCAAGAAATAAAAATTCTTTCTCCAATTTCCCTAAAACCGCAATTGAATTCGCTTCCCGAGTATCCAATAAAAAAAAATTAATAACCCCAATGATATCAATAAAATAAATGGTTTGGGGGGGGGGGGGGGGGAAACTAAAAAAATTGTTAATGGGGAGGAAGGAAACCCCCAATTCACGAACTCTCTTCGTTTTTTTTCGATTTCGCGAGAATGCACGACGAGAGTTTCCCGAGAAAAACGGGAATGGGGGAGTGAAACCCGGCGCACGTACCTGTATACTCTGGTTACGTTAGCCCATAAGCTCAAGCCCCCGTGGGGAAAGTACGTGCGAGGGCCAGAGAGGAAGGGAGAGAGAGCAATGAGGTCTGAGAGAGACAAGAGAGAGTATTTTCGTAGCCAAGTCCAGAAAAGAGGGTATACATCGGGAAACCTATATTGGATTCATTCCAAGCCTAAAATCGAGCCTCCGCGTGGAGGCGAAGTAGATGAGAGGGGGGGGGGGGGGGGGGGAAAGAAATGCCAGACGAAAATAGGGATGAAAGCGCAGAGAGCAAGTCCAGACAGTTAAAAAAGAACCAACTGGCGGGGGAAGTGGGCAAGAAATAAAGGAAGAAACATATATATTTACAACAATGCGCATTGAACTATGTGAGTGGTGTATGGCATGTGAATTGAAGGCTCTTCGGGTGGCTACGTCTGCTTACAACAATTGAAAAATATATATATATTTTTTTTTGTACATTTTATCATTCCCCTCCCGCTGGATATTTTATCGACAGCTCCGCATCAATAATTTTACCCCACTCCCCCCACATCCCTCCTCCGTCCGCGAAGTTTTAATCCATGATATGTATTATCCAGTAAAAAATGTAAAACCACTCGGTAAAATATTGCGTATGAAAAATATGACTGGAGAGAAGTGTTTTATGGGTTAGGTTTATTGGGAATTCACTCTGGGGAAATTCATTTCAATATTAATGCGAAAGAGTTTGGAAATTATTTTGGCTTTATTCGTGGGTTCGTAGAAGGCCTGTAAAAAGTGAATTTACTGAGCTTGTTATGACTATTCGATTGCACATAAAGACCCGTTGAATGGATAAATATTATTTATTTTTTTAATTAAATTAAAAGTTTAGTTTTTAAAAAATTGAATTAAACGTTTAGTTTTAATTTTTTTAACTAAATTAAACGTTTAGTTTTTATTTTTGTAATTATTTGAATTTGTTCTGTATTAAAATTGAGATTTAATTGAATAATTGAGTTGACGAGGGTTAATTAATTTTCAGTGCCGAAATTATCAACAATTTTTGAGAAGTATCGCCGTTTTTTAGGGCTCACTGACCTTTCTAGGGATTTTCTCACTGAATATTCAGGTATTTTGTTCAAAAAAAGAAAACAATATTCAGGAGAAAGAGGAAATTTATCTGATTCTATACCAGACAGTTTTTGCTGCTCCTCTCGTAAACAATAAACCCTCGCAAACCGTCTCTTAATTGCCCTCGACAACAAGCCGTACAATTCTCCCCCTTATCTCCCGACATCGATATTAACAAGGACAGCCCCTCCCCGAGACGTGCCACAGAAAAAAAAAACAATTGGCCGATCCCGGCTTTAAAGGGCCCCGATAACCCACACACACACACACACACACCGCCCCACCCACTCCCTTTATCTTCCAGCTCATAAGATAAGACCGTTTCAGTCCAGGATAACCGCTTGTTCGGCAAAAGCTTATCTTGACTCCCCTCTTCCTTTTCTTTATCACTCGAGTAAGCACTTGGATGTACCTCGTTCACTGTCACCCCTTTTCTGGCCCCGAGAAAATAAGAAGAAATAATCGGCGAGAGTGGGCGAGGGACAGCGAGGGATGAGAGGTCCAGGTTTAGGGAGACCATCGGAGCACTCAACTTGAGACAGCGCGCCCTTGAATTAATTCGAACTAATGCCCAAGACATTTGAAACTTTTAATTGAGCTTTTCCAAAGTTTCAACTTGATAAAATTGATAAAATTTTGGAATAAAAATGAAGACTTAGTAAGTTTATAATTTTCCTGAGCCCAGGTGAACAATCCGGAGGCCCAGTTTCGCCCGGCCGTTCTTAGATAAATTTTTTTTCTGTCGTTCTTTGATTTCTCCAACTCCACCCAACCCAAGAAAATAAGAAAAAACTCTCGTAGACAAACGGAGGGCGGCAGAGTGAGGGGAGCGGAAAGAATGAACTCGAGTTGTACGTAAAGCGGAAGTACATTGAGAGATATAAACCAGTTGTCTGTATTGGATAGACGCCAATGGCAGACGCCAACACGCGACGACACTGAGACTTTCATTTATTGCGTTCGATTTCTCGAAATACGACGCCTCGTTAAATCAACCGTGAGAGGTGGGGCAATTCAGGATGAGACTCGGTGGATTAGGATGACTGGACATTTCACCATAAAATACCACTGAAGACGACCTCAAATACTATATCTACTGTCTGTGGACAAGAACGGGGAGTGGAAGAATGAGGAGACATTTCGTACTCGCCCAGTATGAAATATGATAGATGCGGGCGGGAGTTATTGTAGCCTCGAACGGGGCCAATTCACTAGTTTGGCTATTCGCAATGTCGAACGCCTGGTGGTTGAACATAAATACACGGCATCAAGCGCTCTCCTATCAACTGGTAATGGTGTCTACCTGAGTAATACATGAGGACGTTTTATACCAGTTGGAAACGAACGGGAAATGGATAGCTCGTGGGCTCGTTAGTGAAATCAGGTGGTGGATTTGGATAGCCGGATGTGCAATGCAAATGACCTCCGCTGATAGTTAAACTTCAATCAGGAGGTGGGGGAGGGGGAGGTTATTGTAATGGCTTCATTTCGCCGCCGGCAAGGAATCGAGGGGATCGGGCTCTAATCGTTGTTTAAAAAAAAGATTTTGAAGGGTTTAGATAAAAAAAAAAATCTCAATCAGGCTGAGATATTTTTTTAGACAACCGAATGCCCAAAATTCCTACAGTAAAATTTACTTTGAACTATTATTAGAATAGCTCATGTAGACTTCAATTTTATAATGCGAATATGTACGCAATTCTTCGTGTCGTTCTTATTAAATGTCATGATAAATTAAATGCATGATAAATTAAATGCAATTAATGCATTTTTATTAGGTCATCACTTAGTCAATTACAGCAAAAATTTGGGTTTGTTCGTTTCGAATATGAAGCCTTTGTAGAAATTTTCAAGTCTCCCATTCAACATCACACACGCCTCACCCCTTCAAGTACCAAAATTTATCTAACGGATTTATAATCCGCGAAATGCACATTAATTTCAATAAACGTGCGGAGTCCTTTACTTATATTTCTTTTCAATTTTGAAAAAAGAAGATTTGAAATTCGCGCCCGTTTCCCTTAGAGTTCGACTTTCATGGAAACGATTAATTCGAGTGCTCATTCGAGACTCTCGATGCCTCTCTCTTATTACATGATGGCCCGGAGATGCTTTAATAAAAAAACTTCTTATCAGGAGAATATTTGATTGGCAAAATTACTTATTATCGTCGCTCGCAAATGCTTAATTTATCAATTACCCACATTTTCCGAGAATACGCAGGAGTCGTTGATTTCCCATTTACTCGAGGACTTTTCCGGCTGTCGCTCAATGGTATCAGCGGGGAGGTTCGTTTGGCACATCACCAGAGCGCGATGAATAGCCACAGTGAGACGGAAGCGTACTCTGGGATAGAGTAGGATATCTCAGAGAAAAAAAAGTGGGAGGAGAGAGGGAGAGAGCAATGAGTGGAGGAGGATGGTAGAAGGTGCGGTGGAAATACCAGGGTATACGTATATGCCGCTGTACAGAAGGTTATGGGAGGTAGAAAAGACGGTGGAGGAGAGTGGGAGGGAAGAAAGTGCTCTAACGATGAGCCATTCAAGCCTCACCGGGAGACCATCGACCTGCAGGTGCAGAGATGCTGGTATAGCTATGTATGGTAGCTGGAGAGTTGAATGTACCTATATAAAAGCTCCTTGGCCGGAGGGGGAGGGGCCGCTTTGACTACTGGAGGCATTCAGAGTTTGAAGATCGAAGATCCAACTCGAGTAGTCGGTACTGACTTTAAACTAGTCTGTCAGTTCACTTGGCATGAAAATTCACTGCTTTCTATTTTGCACCTTGTAGTGCTTGAGACTGATGGGAGATATTCGAATAGTTTCAGAGCCAAGTGGTTCGATAATTTCGGGGGGAGATTTTACTGGGGGACAGGCGAATCAGAAAAGCCAGAATAAAATTGAGATTTTTTCATTGAAGTGATTTTTTTTTGGGGATAAAAAAATATGATAATTTAATTGAATTTGGCATTTTTGAGAGACTAAAATCCCCATCGAGCCTGACGAGATCCGAACCAGCGTCTCCCAGTTATGCGTCGGGTGTGAGTCTTAACTGAACTACTGGGAACGCGGAAACTTTGGTCACTACAAACTCAACCCGAGGCGTCGTCTAATCTTCTCTGGGGATTAAATAAATGCGAATAGAAATAAAATACAAGGGGAGGAAGGGATTAATGGAGGACAGATGTTCAGATGAGGTTCATTGGTTTCGGAAATATTGGAAAGACAAGTGATAAAAATTATAGAACTTTAGACATCGAGTGCCTTGAATTAATGACTGAATGATGATTTAGTGGTTCTTCGAAATTTCTTGAAAAACTCGAAATAACCTCATTAAAATATTTAATATGAATTAAAATTCTAGTCAAGAGAGATGTCGATGACATCCGGAGGTGTCAAGGTCACTGCCAGAATTAAACATTGGCTCATTTAACGACGGTTAAGTCGCTCGCAAGAGAATCCCACTCATCTCTAGAATCCCTGTTAAAACATAACCTCCCTCCAATCTTCAGATGCTTCAAGACCTCAGCCTCCCTACACCCCCAGTCTGATTGCTTTCCATTTTCACTTCGTTAGTACCCCCTGCCTTCACCCAATCCAGCGCTTCAAAGAATGAATTCGGTAAAAAAAATCGATGTCAAAGCATCAGTTGATGAACTTCCTAAACTCCGTGTCTAATTTTCCGCTCTTCGATTAATCTCCAGTGCTCACCGGGTAGTAATAATTTCGAAATGAGGTCAGATAAATAAATAAGTAGGGATCATTCAGAGTGTGATGATGTAATTGAAAATGGTTGATTAATAGTATTGAATATTTTTTAAAATCTCATTCGAAATGACAATTCACCAGTCTCATCCTCAGTCCCCGATTACTTCCCCCGATCAACTCGTTAGCGTCCGTTATCCCTCCTCAATCCTCCCACTCAACAAAAGAATTTCTAACGAAATCGATAACAACGCATCGGTTGACGAACTCCATGAACTTAGCGCCTCCATTTGTTCCTCGCTGATTAACCCCAATTTTCCTCCCTTCTCTACCTCCAAGAAAATCATTCACAGCGAATGGTGAAAAACCCTCGAACGCATGACACTCCTGACCCCCGCGCAATGAGCCCCGAGGGTCTCCCAGTAATTGTACAATCCCGGATGGTAATCTCGCTCTTTTCGGTGTATTTGGTATACGCCAAACAACATGTCCAGAATACAGAAACATTTGCAGTAGCAGAAAGAGTTGCTCTCCAGCGGTGGTGAATATACAGTGGCTTGCAGCAATCTACTGGATTGCCAGTTACCAAAGAGACAGTTGCGCCGGGCAACAACACGGGAAAAAACAGCCAACCCATTGTCCATGGGTACACCAATTGAAGCCATGTAGAACAACAAAAAAGCGACAGCTGGAAAAAGGGGGAAAACTTGACTCGCATGAAAAACACTTCGGGGGAAAAAAAATAGTATATTTCGTAACAAGTGAAAAAAAATGGTTTTTGGCGAGTGGGAGGTTTCTCGCCTTCGGCTCGTGATATAAACCTCCCGCTGGCCAAAAATCATTTTTTTTCACTTGTTACGAAATACACAATTTCACCTCAATGTGTCGAAAAAGTGCTTTTCAGTCACTCGACGCGAAAAGGAGAGTAACAATAGTATATTTCGTACCAAGTGAAAAAAAATGGTTTTTGGCGAATGGGAGGTTTCGGCCACTCGCCTTCGCCTCGTGATATAATCCCACGAGTCAAAAACCACTTTTTTCACGAGTTACGAACGTAATTTTTCATTTCAGTGTGTCGAAATAGTATATTTCGTAACAAGTGAAAAAAAATAGTTTCACTTTTTTCACGTGTTACGAACAATATTTTTCATCTCAATGTGTCGGAAAAGCACTTTTTAGTCACTCGACGCGAAGCGGAGAGTGACTGAAAAGTTAATTTTCCGACACAGCGTGATGAAAATATATATACATCCTCTCACTGATGTTTTGATGTTTTCCATCCGCCGGTAATTCAAGCCAATAAAAATCCCTACATTCCGAGAATTGTCTATGCATCGATTGCAAAATTGAAGATCCAACTGTGGATAAGGGTAATTATGTGCTGATGTAGTTGAAGATTCAGTGATTTTCCTCATTTAATGCCACCGCTTCTTACAATTCTCCAGCGGTTCGTGCAATAAAAATTCTTTCGTACTTGTCATACATGGATTGAAAATAAAAGGGGGACAAGGATGACAAGACCGAACATGATGCACCACCGGCGGGCCGATGACTCGCTACTTTAATAGGCTAACTGGCCTAATGTAACCGTCACTGGCCTCTGATCTCTTCTTCGTCACTCCCCTCAACCATCCCCCGCCTCCCCCCCCCTCCCCACGCCGCGACGCTGGGGAATATGCCTTTTAACTTCACTTTATTTATCTCAGCCGGGACCGCCCTGCGGTACCATTAGTACACATACACATTTTGCCAATTATCGGAGTCAACTGGTACGACCCAACTGGAATTTGTTACGGTTTCATTCATGAATTCTTTCTGACACACCCAATGTACTACAAATTTACGAGATATCGCGAGATAGCAACGGGAATTGGGGTTATTTATGGCGGTTACGGTGGGAAAAACGATTTTTTTTTTCTTTTTGATTGGAGCAATTGATTTTGGATTTATGGGGATTTATTGAGTACAATAAGCAATCCGAATGCCGTAAAGTGATTATGCAATTTTTTTAATGGCTTCTGTTCATTCGGGATTTCCGGGGAAATTGTTTTTATAAAATGAAATAAAAAAATCCCTCTGAATTTTTCAGTTGGGTTTCAATGATTTCAAGTCGAAGCCGATGGAAATCTCTTCATTACCTCGATTTTTCATTAAAAATGTTGAATGTGAATTTAATTAATGAAATTGATGACTTTTTAATGGATAGCAATTTTTAAAATATGTGCATTTGATATTTTATGGAATAATCAGGAGAGAGATGAAACAATTTGGGTGAAGTGACTTTAAGAAATGTCTCGGAAATGTTGAACTGAAAAAATTGCTGATTTCAACACAGCCCGAGTGAAGAAATACGATTACCACAAGAAAATCCCTCCAATTGCACAATTGCGCTGTCCAAGCATGACGCCTAACCCAGAACAATCTGTTCAATCCACACAAAACCTCAATCATCAACTGCCACCTCCTCCGACTTCCTCAAAGCACTCATAACCGTCAAAAAAAAAAAAACTCTTGCTCAATCCTCTCCGCAGAGATCTCATTCTCTCGCTTCAGCCTCAGAATTTGCCTGTCCAATCCGACAATTTACGACACTATTTTTCAAACCACAAAGAATCTCCATAATCGCCAATAGATTACCCCCCCCCCTTGCCCTCCCCTCTTCCCAGAAATTGAGGTACCACTCAAAGAATTCCCCCTAGACTGCAAAAAGTGTAAAAAACTCATAGAAATTACCAATTCTATTCCACCTCTAAAAAAATTGAGAAATTTTGGGGGTCAAATTAAAAAAGCTGTTGCAATTTTTTTTATTAACTGGAAAAAATATATTCTTATTACGAGATATCGAATGTTTTAAATTGGGAAGGTCTTTCTAGAAATTTGAATATTTATTTTACGTCTAAAATTAATAGTCCGACAAAGCCAGTGAAATCCCCTGAAACCCTCAAATCCCCGTTCGACAAACAATCCAATATCGCCTGATCTTCAAGAATTTCCGGTGCTCCCCCAATGGCATCGGGTTCTGTCGTTTCTCGAGGACAAGTTTCGCCCATTAAATGTTCATCCGTCGAGACTCAAGGACTCCTTTCTCCATTCTATACACATTAATACCATCTACCGTGACCATTATATCCCGGCAGAGGTGGCCACGCATAGTTTCCCCGGGATTGGAGTTTTGTCGAGGGTGTCAAATATGAAAGGGCTTGGAGAGGTGGAGATAAAGGCTTTGTGCTCCAGGAGAAGGGCGGGAGGTGGAGGGGGAGGGGGGGGGGGGGGAAGGAGACACGGAGAATGGAGGAGGGGATGATAGTGAGGAGGTGAGATATAGGATGGATGCCAAGTACCCAGGTACGAAAGGGATGTTATAGGACTAGGGGGTTGGTGAGGGGAACGGTTTCACCGTTGAATTATGCCACGTATGCAAAGTGCAAGCTATCTTGCCGAGTGATAAGGGAGACACGCGAGTCGTGCATGTCCCGTGGAATATAAGCGGCGACACTTTGCCACCACCCGTGGGTTATATTTCCCGGTATCCCGGGTCTCTACGCGTATGGGCTCGGGTATGTCTCTCCCCACATTTTGGTCTGATGCTCATCCCTTTACTCGTATCATCGCCCCACCACGCCTCACCCCAAAAGTGATTCAGGGGGGGGGGGGGGGGGGGGATATATACTTTAGTTGTGGGCTTTGGTATTTTGAGGGGGGTAAGTGTCAGTTTTTCCGCACTTCGACAGAAATTATCCGGGATTTTCCCGGCTTCCGGGGGCAATCGGCGACTCGATCGTCGACTGATTTTTTTTTGAAAATTTATTCTCAACGCAAACTGTGTAATTTAATATTAAGGGGTAAATGGGGGACATGTGCGCAGTGGAAGAATGCAATTTCGCTGAATGTCAATAAATTTTTGCTTTGCATTTTTTTTTTTATGAAAATTCATTTCCCACGAATTGGAAATTTAATTTTATAAGCCACAAGAAATCTCCAATTACTGAGGTCACTGAAAACCCAAACAGAATATTTTCTTAACGCCCATTTAAATTGAATAAATTTTTAAATAAACTCTCAAATATAAAATAATTCGTCGGATAAAATGTAATAATTTTGTCAAATAAAATAATTCCCCCGAGCGGATCACCCCCAAAATTTCACAAAAATTCTCAAGAGCTTTCTCTCTGCGTCTCCATAAATTGACAATAAATAATAAAATGTAAATTTATGCAGGAAACTGTTGGCATGAGACTACAACCGGAGATTGCGAGAGAGAATTGAATTATGCCCTTACGCCCCTTTTTTCCTGGCAAATAAAATAATAGAGTTTATAAAATATTCAAGGGATGAATTTGTTTACGTATGAAGTACGGTAAAACGAATACTCTGAAGATCGTAAATTGGAAATTTCCCTGGACGTTCCACTAACGCCACGTCCGCTCGTGTTTCCGCCTCCGTTTCCGAGATAAAATAAATGTCCTCTGAATGTACATCCTCATAGGCAACATCATTGCAGTGATAGCCGTTTAGTCTGGGATGCGTTAAACATTATCAACTAATTTCACCGTCAAACATCTGGTGGCATGCAAATATATTTCATCTGGACTGTTATACGAATTTTAAATAATGCCGGTTCACGGCAACTGTTGCCTCCCATGCGCAACAAGCGAAATAGTAATTGCTCGGAAAAAAAAAATGTCTCGACCTTTTGCATTTCATGAAACAACACTCAAATTTCCGCCTCAAGCCATTAAAAAAATACCGGACCTCATGGATTTCCCCATAGGACGTTGAATTAAATTCTTATTGTTGTAAACTAATTATGTACTAGCGCCGTTGCGGCCGCTACGTTGATGCTTTTTTTGTTATGATATTTTCTTTTCATTATTTTTCCAGTAGCATTTCTCATTAGGCTCTCACTCAGTTAATTACAGCAAAAAATTGGGTTTGTTCACTTCGAAAAAGAAGCCAAGCACCGAAATTTTCAAATTTCTAACTTTAATGGCTTCCAAAATCACATGAATAAATTTCCACCCCTTTCAACCCTTCACGGGTTGATTTTCAAAAAGAGAAAAATTTGTGTTTGTTCGTTTCGAATATGAAGTCTTTGTAGAAATTTTCAAGTCTCCCACTTCAACCATTTCCAAAACCATCCAAAAAAATATGCAACCCCTGTCACTCCCCCAGTGGGTGAATTTCAACATCACACACGCCTCACCCCTTCAAGTACCAAAATTTATCTAACGGATTTATAATCCGCGAAATGCACATTAATTTCAATAA
>JAPYZM010014022.1:0-10552 GCA_030522845.1 Psyttalia concolor | reverse complement strand
CCGGGCCCTTTGGTTAATTTGATTTTGTCGCGACAGCGGAGATTTTCAATAATTTTCCAGTATCCGTAAAAAAAAAAAAAAATCTCTCAAATAAATTTTCTCATAATTCAATTGCAAATAAATAAACCATTGAATCAATGAATATCACGTAAATACGAGGATTTTCAGGCTTTTAACTAACGAAATAATAAATCAGTTGGCTCAGTGATTTATTAATTTTCAAACGTGGAAATTTGGCCAATTAATTTTCCCCCTCGGTTATACATTGGCAAAAATACTTGTATCGCGATAAAGTCTCCCCAGCAGAATCCCCTCCCCCCCTCGGGCCAGACCAAATCTCCATGTATTCGCTCGGCACAACAACTCCCCGAACACATCTGCAGTTGTCAAGGACAAGGGGTTGCACATTTGTACGTATTCACATGCCGGAAACTACCTGACCCAACTCTCGTGTTACTCTTGCTTATCCACAAATTTCCTCTTTTTTTTTCTCTCTGTCTCATCCTCTCTCTTTGTGGCCGCCTGTCTCTCCGCTTGCCCATTCAAGTGGGGATTACACTGAGCCCACAGACGAGAATCATAAACCGATCGAGGATTAATGGTCGCCGGGCCCCCGGTGACGTACAGATTTGCCCGGTTGAGGAAAATGGGAATAACGGGGACTCTAGGCAGAAAAGAATCGTCAATTGCTAATGTCATCGTCGGATGACAAATTGTGACGCGAGTAAACTCCTTGTCTATTACTTGTGGAGATTATTATAGTAGGTGAGTAGTTTTTCGGGGGATGGGGGATAGGGGGGAATGCTGAGGGTGGAAGAATTTTTTTTTATCAAATTCGGGGATTCATTTGGGGGTAATCAAATCCCTTGGGACAATAGCTCATTAGCTCCAAATCGCGGTGACTAATTACGGGAGGAATCATTGTTAAATCATTAGCAAACATAATTGCCGACCTTCGTGGGCGACTTCTGCAGGTCGAAAATTAGATCTGCTGACGATTTGGTTATTATTTTAGGCGTAAGGGAGTGAGACCGACTGCGGGGTCCAGAAGTGTTTCAGCCGGGCCTTAATTTCGATCTGTCGTTTATTAATTGATTGGTATGTGTTATCGCTTTCTTGTCAATTTTTAATGGGTTCTTGAGGAGTTTACGAAGACATTTGGAAGGAAATAAAACAGTTGTAATTTAGATTTTTTTAATTGAAAATATATAATATGGATTTTATGGAAGATATACTTTTGGAAATTAGCGACGGGTTTTTTCAGATTGGGGGACTTAATAAATATCCCTCAATTTTTTAAAAATTCATTTGGCAGCTGTCGACTTCTATTTATCCATGTCAAATGTATTAGCCATGGAAATTTTTCATTTTTTTTCCTCTGCAAATATTTTTAACCACCCGATTTTCGATTTTTCGAACGAAAAATTCACAAAGACAAGTAATTCCGTTCCAATGCGAATGATAACCCAAACAATAAAAGAATCAAATTTATTAAATTCTTCCTAAAGTTCCCCACATACCCAACGTGACCCTGATTATTAAAAATATCAATTTCTTTACTGCAGATTAGCTGACTGGCCCAACCGTGACTTCAGCGGAACTTCTGCACTTGCAACGTCAATGTACTCAATGAGGTTTTATGGTCACAAGAATTTTTTTTTATAAAATAAAAAAATTGATTTCACATGTCAAGAGATTTATCTTTAAAATAAAAAAAAATTCATCAAAATCCATCGAGCAGATCTTACGCAATTAATTCCCAAAGTAACCGTTCGATACTTCGATTTTGTGCTTCGAGAGTAGAGGACCCCCTTAACCATCAAAATTTTCCCTTTCTTTCCTCTGTAAATATCTTTAAACCTCAATCCCCGATGTTCCTTATCAAAAATCACGAAAGACAATAACTTCACGTGAAAATAATAAGCCAACAAAAAAAAATCACCGATCAAAACCTCCGAAAACATCCCCCGGTTGAAAAAAAATTTAAACATCACGTGTCGGTCATCGTCATCGCCATATCATCTCCACCGGCTATTCATGAATCACGTGCACCTCCGCCATTACTGCCCCCGGTCATTTCGGGGGGGAAAAAAAAACCTTTTACCGGAGATATTTCTCCCCCACATTTGCCGTCCAACCGCCCCCCTCCCGGTACTATTTTCACTCGGCGCGTTAAAGCCAGCGCAAACTAAAATCCCAACCTCCTGGCTCTCTCGTTCGTCCTTGGGGGACCACCCGCTGTGCGCCAGCTTGAAAATCACAGCGACTAGCCATCATCGAACGTGGTAATATAAAGCTGTGACGCGACATCGTGTACACAGCCGAGAATTGGGGGGGGGGGGGGGGGTGGGGGGTGGGGGGGGGGGGGGGGGGGGGGGGGGGGGGGGGGGCAGGCTATTTTCACGTCTCACTCGTTTTTACAAACCTACAACTGCATTGAGGTAGCCTTTCCAGTAAAGTTGACCCACTCGCCCCCTCGACCCCCCGCCCTCCCCCTTTGTTTCTGGGAAATTTAATTTTCAGCCGAGTTTTTCCGGTCCTAGGGCCATTATTTCGTGGGATTTATCGCCGCGATAGATAGGTGGGTGTTGGGGGGGGGGGGGGGGGGGGTAATTGACGTAAATTGCAGTCATTCAAACGTCATTTATGAATTTATAAGTGTCAGTTACCCTCCAAATTAACGGAAATTACGTCTTCGAAAGCGTAAACTACGCGGAAAAATTCTGAACCTCAATTACGCTCATCTAAACGTAATTGAGAAATTCTGAACCTTCGATTACGTTTATCTAAACGTAATTGAGAAATTCTGAACCTTTAATTACGCTCATCTAAACGTAATTGAGAAATCCTGAACCTTCAATTACGCTCATCTAAACGTAATTAAGAAATGCGTAATTATCAATTACGCGTTAAATCATTGCAGTTACTCCTAAAAAATAGGAAACATAAATTACACTGATCTAAACGTAATACAAGTCGAGAGTTGCCAAATGAATTTTTTTTAAATTGAGGAAAATTTTTCGAGACTCCTAATTATAAAAAAAATGATATCAATTTCCAATCTCAATTCTGAATGATATCTCCGGTAAAAGCCCCCCCCCCCAAATGACCGGGGGCAGTAATGGCAGAGGTGCAAGGAATATATCAATGAAAAAAATCTCAATTCTGAATGATTTTGCTCATCCTAATTTCACCATAAATTTCTGAACGTAAATTACGCGCATCTAGCGTAATTTACGCGTTTATAATTATAGATTACGCGCTAAATCGTTGTGAGTTGTGTCTTCGTAAGCGTAAATTAGGAAAAAAAAAATCCTGAAATGTAAATTGGGCTCATCTAAACGTAATTTACACTTCGATAATGGTAAATTACACTCAAAATTGTCGCAAATTACGTTTGCGCGAGGGCAATACGCGTAATCAAAGGTAGATTGCGCTAAAGAAAATCCAACTTATCTTTAGATTTTTCTGTCGCTACCGAATATTCGGGGAATGGATAAAAATTACTGTAATCGATGATTTTTTGTTCTAAATTTCTGAAATAAAAATACAACTCCCACTCTCGTCTGCCCCTCATTTCCGCGTAAAAAAGAATCACATTTGGACTCCAGATAATTCAAGATCGCAGATCAGACTCTCCTTCTGATCGGGAGAGTTGCACAGCACAAAAAAAAAAGCCTCCCGTCTCTCCAAAGAATTTATCTCCTCCCCAACCGTAAAAATATCTCTTGCGCTCAAGGACAATTTTGAGGGACCGAAAAAGAAAAAAACGCATTCAAAGTGACGGGTCGAATTCGCGCTGGCTCACCGTTACACCGAGAGCTGTATTTCTTCTTCCGGGGATAGTGGGGTAGAGTTCCTCCCCCCGTCGGCCCTTCGAAACACCTTTTCTAGGTAGTCGGAGGTTTTAGCCTTGCGCCCGCGGGTCTCAACTAATCTCGGGACAACTCGCACTCTAACCCCTCGCACATCTACCCCACGCCTATTTGCTTGTTATTCCAGGGACTGGATTCACCTGGAGGGCTCGGTCTATAGACACTATTTTATTTTCCCCACTTTCTCAGTTATCTCACCTTCACTCTCCCCCTCGCCCTTTTTTCGGGAGTTTCTGACCATTTTCCCTTTGATTTATCTCCCCCGTTTATTTTCTGAAGCCTCGGAGATTTTTTTAGTTCGTTCGAATTGAAAGCGAAATTAGGATTTTTTTAAAAGAAACTAGAATTGGATGCGCGCTTAGCGCGCGTCTGCCCATTTCTCGGGTGTCCATTCAGATTAATTTCTCTGTTTTATATTTCATCGGTTTTTCATATAGAAAAGTTGAAAAATTTACAATTTATTTTAGAGATTAAATTTTTTTTACAGGAGATTAGAATTTAAAATTCTATTTTCAATCAGATTCGGATTCTGTGTCAGAGTCGGCTCATTTCTCATCGATATAGGTATTGCCAAATTAAAAAAAAAACAAAAAATTAAAAAAATAACAATTCCGGAAAATCAAAGACTCCCCTCTTTCCATTTTTTCAAATTTCACCAAAATCGGCCCTCTTTTGACGATATCTCAAAAACTATTGATCCTATCGCCTCGGGGTTTGTTTCCTTCGAAAGCTGAGCTCATTTCCCATCGATATAGAGTATTTCAAATTTTTTAAAATCATTTTTCGAGCCGGTTTTACAGTTTTTCTGAAAATTATAAAATTAGCAACAAAGAGGTGAAAAAATAATATTAAAAAATTGCAAATACCCTATATCGATGGGAAATGAGCTCAGCTTTCGAATGGGACAAACCCCGAGGCGATAGGACCAATAGTTTTTGAGATATCGCCGAAAATGTGATCAGCCAGCCGAAAATCGCTGAAATCGGAGAGCCCTAGCGGTCAAAAAATCGATAGTCCAAAAAATCACTAAAGATAAATTCTACCAGGCTATATCGATCGGAAATTTCCTCAGCTTTCCAAATCCGCTGGAATTTTGGAGCTGCGCCTGATAGTTTTCAAGATATCCGCAGTTTTGTGCCAAAAAATTCTAAAAGGGGCCCTAAAAGTCGCTAAACCACTAAGATCGTGTCTTACATACAATAAGAACAATAACAACGCAATAATACCACAGCTACAAGAGCACAAGACTACATATATAAATGTATACTAAAGCAAAAATAGATCGGTGCCAAAAAACGTTACCCTCTTTTTTTAAATGAGGGATTGTTGAGTATTTTATTTTCATCGAGTGATCGTCCATTCCTTTTTTTTGGTTCCTACGCTTTCCACTCGAGGAATTTACCTGCTCAGCAGATAATTCGATAGAAAAACGGGGAAAACTGCGAGTATAATTTACAGCAATGACCGCCCTAATGTCTTTCCGAAATAATTTAATCCTCTTTTTGTCTTCTACGAATAACCAAAGTCATGACATTATCAATAGTACCCTTGACTGCCAAGAAAATCCTCCTCCCCCACAATCTTATTTACCCCCGTTTCACCGAGGATCATGCAAATGGTATTCGGGATTAGGGGCAAGACGGTGTACGAAAGCGAGGACAATTGCTCACCGAGGGGGTCCTCCGGAAAATTCCAGGAATGGCCTGACGTCAGTCCGGGTAAATAGAAAAGAGCGAAACCATTGAATTCCGTTGTCATTCATTCTCGCCATTCAAATAGCATTACTAACTCCACGACTTCATCACCGGGGGGACTTTGAACCTCCTCCATTTACACACTTACATTTCACTCGACTTAAATTTTCCTTATCAAAAACGCCCGTTATGAATCACCCAGCGGTTCTTGTCTGAACGTGCAGTCCAGGCGAGGTAATGATGAAAATCGCCGTCTCGTAATAAAATAGTATTTTCGACACATTGAGATGAAAAATTATGTTCGTGACTCGTGAAAAAAGTGGTTTTTGACTCGTGGGATTATATCCCTCGCCTTCGGCTCGTGATATAAACCTCCCAGTCGCCAAAAACCATTTTTTCTCACTTGTTACGAAATATACTAATTATAAACCTCCCACTCGCCAAAAAACATTTTTTTTCACTTGTTACGAAATATACTAATTTCGTAACAAGTGAAAAAAAATGGTTTTTGGCGGGTGGGAGATTTATATCACGAGCCGAAGGCAAGGCGGGTGGGAGATTTAGATCACGAGCGAGGCGAGGCAAAAACCACTTTTTTCACCTGTTACGAACAATATTTTTTATCACGCTGTGTCGGAAAAGTAACTTTTCAGTCACTCTCCGCTTCACGTCAAGTGACTGAAAAATGCTTTTTCGACACATGTAACACGTGAAAAAAGTGGTTTTTGACTCGTGGGATTATATCACTCGCCTTCGGCGCGTGATATAAACCTCCCACTCGCCAAAAACCATTTTTTTTCAATCGAAACTTTTCCGACACAGCGTGATGAAATTAGTACATTTTGGCACTAGGCCGTGAAGAACTTTTCTGGCGAATATGAGGTTCTGTAATCATATGAGACAGAAAAGTTCTTCACAGCCGTGTATCAAACAATATTTTTTATCACGACGTCTGTGGGCGGTGTTCGCGGTGCATCGCGGCCGTGAAGTAGTGCTTTACGGACTGAGTGACAACAAAATATTTACAAAATTGCGCAGCAAATTTGTTTAGTAATTAATTTACCCATTCCTCTCATTTGTTCCCCTGTCATTACCACGATTGTCTTCAGAAGCGATTGACTATGCTTGCGCAGTTGCTTACTCAACAGGAGGCTCTCGACTCTACATTAAAATGCTCTTGTTAATTTATTCCGGGCTTGACCAAATAACAGAGAGACCCTGACTGATTTGAAAACTTGTCCAAGCCAAAGGACGTCCACCCCTAGTCCCAATTTCTATATCAAAACTAAATCTTTAAACCCAGTTCACGACCGCAGAGGCCAATATCCCCCCTAATAACTCAAAATTCGGTCAAACTCTGTCCAACTCTCCCAACCTCGTCATTACCAAAACAAACCCCCCAAAAAAAGAAAAAAAGAACTCGGATATCTTGAAAACCCGTTCTATGGTTCTCCCCTGACAATGCAATAAGCCTAAAATAAACCTCTAAAAATAGTCCTCGCCAAAATTATCACCCCCACAATTGTTCCACGGGGTTTACCTACGTGCGCATGCATATACTCCCCGCTCTCTGCTGCATCCCCCGCGGATGGGCAAAGAGCCACAGTCTCTGAGAACGCATGGCCGCATAGGTACATACATACACCCCCAACACATACATAAAACCTATGGGAAGCAGCAGCAGCAGTAGCAGCAGCAGCAGCAGCAGCAGAGACCACGCTCCGGCTTGGCATCGCGTCTCTATGTATTTACACAGGGGGTGAGTTCCGGGCGGGGGGGGGGGGGGGGGGGGGGGGGGGGGGGGGGGGGGGGGGGGGGGGGGGGGGGGGGGGGGGGGGGGGGGGAGCAGAGGGAGAGCGAGAGGTCCGCGGTAGTTCTGTCCCTGGTTAACGCGCACGGACGTCGGCGAGAAGGACGCGAGCGAAGGAAGGGCCAGAGGGAGAGCGCGCGCGAGCGAAAGAGCGAGAGAGCGATTCAGGAGACAGCTGCAGGCCATGCGAGGGTCCGCCGGCCTGGCCGTTTACTGCGGAATACAACCTCCTTCGCCAATTTCTCTCTCCCTCGCTCGCTCGCTCACCACCACCACCACCTCCTCTCTCACACCTCACGCGAGGGACTCAACATCTCCGCTGGACTCTTTCCCCTTCTTTCCCGTTTCCTGGTTGGGGCGGGGCGCGGGGGGGGGACAGGGGGGGGGGGGGGCGAGGGGCAGAGAGGGTGATGCGTCCTTTCTACTCTCAGACGCTCACGTTTCGTTGTACTTCCTTGGAAGAACCCTTGGCGCCCCTTTTCGCGAGATGCCGCGAGGGGAGAAGGGATGTTCTAAGCAAGTTTACGTAACTATACTACGCGCTACGGTAAATTTCCGAGAGTTTCGAGGAGGAGTAGACGTGGAGAGGGCTTGCTCTCATTGTCTTTTTTTTTGAGGAGGTTGGAGAGTTTTTTTTCTCCCCCTTCTTTCAGGTCGCCTGAAAGAGAGTTATTTCCGGAGGTGGACGGTATTTCGGGGACATCAAATGGAAATACTTTTTTCAAACAGCTCGACGCGATGAAATACGATTTGAAATTGATTGATCTGGCGGTGAGAGAAATCAGTGGCGTAAAAAAAAATTTGATCCCCTGGAATTCCCTCAATAATTGTAACAACTGAATTGATACAATGACAGCTATAAAAATAACTCTGTACTTAAATCTTCGTAACGACCAATCAAAAATTCCCCCAAATCACAATCATTGTAATCATAATTTGTTAAAATTGTTAATTTCATAACCAAAAAATCGCGAAAATCAATTTATCCTTCAATAAATGAAAAAAATTTATCAATTCCGAACGAATACGACAACTAAAATAATAATTTCGAACGAAAATTTAATTTATCAACGACATTCAAATTCCAGTACAAATAATTAGTATTTTAAAGCTAATTCCACCCGTTCCCAGCGATTAATTCAATCCTAAATTAATGATTTCCCCTCTCCCAGCCAGAGTATCGCTTTCTTCCCCTCACACAAAAGTCCTGTGAATAAAAAGTGTAAGGGGGACGTTGAGAGAGAGAGAGAGAGGGGGGTTTTAGTGTATCGCAGACAATCGTTCACGCTCGCTTGATGCACAATAATGGGGTGAGCATTAATATCAGAAAGCGACCGGTTTAAGAGTCACGTGTTGCTCGGATAATTTGATCATTTTTTGTTATTTCCCCTCTTCCGCTCTCTCACTCTCTCTCTCTCTCTATCTACCTCTCTTTCTCACCCGCCGTCGGGTCTCGTTACCCATGGATTTGCATTAGATTTTCGAGTTGACTGGCGTCACTGACTCCTCTGAATAGCGGAAGAATTAAATTGTACCTGGCTAGAGACATGAAAAATCAATTGAAACTAATTCGTTATTTATTTTGAAACTGAATCAAATAGTTAAGTGAGAAGTGATGAGGGGCTTTGGCTGTTCGTTCAGTTGTTGTGGCGGATTAACCGAAATATTCGGCGAAATGTATTTAATGATGGAGGATACGTAGCTCCGTAAGAGGCTTATACATGTGGAATAGATGATTCGTAATACTTGGCTCGGTTTATATACACTTCCGCGAAAGATTGAACTGATTATGACCTCGGAGGTATTAATGTGAATTAATTAGTTTTGGATTGTAGACGCAAAAACTGAAGGCGTAGGGGGGATATTAATTTCTGATTGGCGAGTTTAGAGATGGATTTATTTTCAGCTCTCAGGCCTTTTAGAAACTCCACTCAGAGAACTTCTCTACATCGGGAAGAAAATAACAGAAACAACTGGAGTTTAAAAATATAATGGAAATTGATTAATATTTTCTGATTATTTTCGTTCTTCGATTTCCAAAAATTCCCTAAAAAATTATCGTCGTCAGGCACAAGTTGAATCAATGGGATTCTTTCGAGTTCGAACATTCAAAAAATTATTAAGCAAATTTAATTGATGAATTTCCCTCCCCTCAATGAATTCTCTCAGCACCTGGAATTCCTCTAGAATTCAAGATCTTGAAAATCTCGTTTTTAACAGATTTTTCGTATATTTTTATTCCGCGGAAGGAACTGAGTTAAAAAAATATAATTAAATTGAATGAATATTTTCTTAGTATTTTGGTTCTTCGATTTCTAAAAATTCGATACAAAAAATTATCGTCATCAGGCAAAAATTCATTTCTCTAGTCTTCAAACGTGGCAAAAATGATGAAGCAAATTCAATGGATAAATTTCCCTCCCCTCAATCAATTCTCCCAACACCTGGAATTCCTCCAGCATTCCACACCTCATAAAACTCTCAAGACCTTGATCTTGAAAGTATAAAGGGTGCCTCCTTCGCGGAACAGAGAAAACGAATAAGATCGAGTGCGGGAATAGCGCCAGCCGTAACTTTGAAGGTTGAAACAAGAAGAAAAATCCCATCGCAGAAATGGAGCAGAAGAGGAGGCGTTGAGAGGACGGGTTGAGGCTGTTGGAGAAAGACACACAACAAGAGTTCAATTCGGAAGTAACCCAGTAACGTATCGAGTTACTTCTCATTCTGCCCCTCTGCTATTCCCTCCAGCCCCCTTTCCATCCCCCCCCCCCCCCCTCTCCCTCCCATACTCTCGCCGTATCGTTCGAAACCGTTCTTCGAGATATGAATGAGATAACGGAAACAGTGAATGGATCATTGGACTAGAGTATTGTGGTCACTCACTCGCAAGAAATACATTGGAATTGCATTGTAAATTCACTTTCACTCATTCATCTTCACTTATTCGGCAATATTAATTTAATGATGCTCAATAATTAAATGGCATTCGACTAGAAAAATATTTTTTTATCACGCTGTGTCGAAAAAGTAACTTTTCAGTCACTCTCTGCTTTGCGTCGAGTGCCTGAAAAGTGCTTTGCCGTACTGCTTCTAGGGCTTTCTCGTACGGGAATTGGTATTACATACTTCCCAAACTCGAAAACCCTAAAATCACTACGGCAAAATATGATGCC
>JAPYZM010013786.1:0-12986 GCA_030522845.1 Psyttalia concolor | reverse complement strand
TTTTTAGAGAAAATATATGGAACTAAAATCAAACCATTTGGTTCGTTTTCAGCAGACACTTATAATCTTTATTTGCGAGAGAACGCTTGAATTTTTCTCCCCGTCATTATAATATTGACAAAACTAAATAAATTGTAAGGGACAAAATCAGTTTTTTCCACTCCAACAAATGTTTACTTGTAAAACATAAATCGGCACAGCAAATTCATAGGTCAATGGACTAGGTTCAGTTCATCTTATTTTCATTGTTCGAGAAGGCATTGAAATTATGTTTTCCTGATTCATTGATATTATTACTCTTTTTTTTATATTCCTTGAAATGGAGATGAAGTGCGAAAGCAAGACGCATGAAGGCATTGCGATTAGTCGTCAGCGATATCTCTTCGGCTCGACATTTGCATTCTATCGAGAGGCATTGTTTATGTTTACATCTGTTATTTGAATGACAGAGTTTCAAATAATAACGAGTTTTATCTCGAATATAAGATTTGTATCCAAGTCAAGCGCCGTAGAATTAAACAAAAAATCTCTCTCTTATATTCAATACTTTCGAATTTCCCCACTAATTGAGTTGCGACAATTAAAAAGTCTTGGATCGGAAGATGGTGAAAATATGTAAGGAATTTATTTCTTTCGATGACATTACCTACAAAATGAAAGAAGAAAGTAATTTTTTGGTTACTTTTGAACGAATACTTTTGGATAAATTCTGTTGTTGAAGGACACAACCAGACGTTTTGTACCATTTTTAGTCTCATATTCTCTCTTGAAGGAAGGTAATTATCAGTTCAATCAGCAATATTGGTTTTTATTATCTATATCTATAAGTAAAGCCGATTAATCGCAACCATTTTCTTCACCTTAAAACACATCTTGAGATATTGTGACGTGTGAAGAAATTGTTCAAAGTAGATGTGAATTTTTTCAGGATAAACCTTGAAACGTTTCTTTGATTTGAAACAATTCCCCCTGCCTCTAAGAGAAGAGAAATCAATTAAGAAATCATTTTTCATCTTCAAAAATCTTTTGAAAAGAAGTGAAAGTATGAATGTATTGATCTAGATTAATGAGAAAATATTCTCGAAAAAAAAAACATTTTCATTTTGAGATTATTCTCATCTTTATCTTCAACACTGAGAATGAAAAAGAACTTTTGAAGCATTTTCGACTGACTGAGTACAAGTACGTCACTCCTCTCTGTGGGCATCATTATGCCTTTTGTATATACCGTACATTGTACACAGTACTCCAGTCACACGATCGCGTGTGTAGATTAATGGCATAGCCCAATGATTCTCAAAGTAATCTCAACGTAAATATTTAAACCGCGATTTATCTTCAGTATAATTTCTTCATTCAATTCAGTCAATGTCCACTTGTTCTGCTTGTTTATTGATTTATTTTTTCCCATCTTCATTTGCCCTCTATCTTTAGCCGAATGACAGGAGGTGAAGAAAAATCGTGTGGACACGTACTGAAAACTATCTCCGACAAGCACACTTGTTGAACGCGTGGTTTATCTTTCGCCATAGATCACCCAAGGGTTGTGCTGTCCCGACCCCTCTTTCAACATAACTAGACGCGCACACGCGGCTGCATTGCGTTGACAGGAGTGAGGAAAAATAAAAAGATTGTAGTTTGTCGGGGGAAAATCCAATTATTCAGAGTAACTTTCTGGTATTCAATTCGGGAGTAGATTTGGAATGCACGAATAGATTTTAGATTCTCTGGATTTAGAGGAAGATGTTGATCACATAGTACAATTACCTGTTCGCATCAATTGTTTGTTACAATCGCTGAAATTACCTGTGATCAAAGCTATAGATTCATTTTTGAAGGAATATGACCTAAAAATTTAAAACCTATGTTCAATGTACAAAATATGTGTAAAAACAATGTAAACCTCTTGTAAATTTTGTTAAATCTAAATTTTTTTTTTATCTCTCAAGCCAATAAACCCTTTACGGGTTTCCAGGGCATTAATAAAAAAAAAGATTCTCTGGATTCTACATGACGAGCGAAGCGAGCGATCGTCAACGTGCCCCTAGTTAACTTCCGATAGGAAGTTATTGTCTTCACTCCGAAAAGGAAAATCGTCAGTCTTTGGTTCTTTGAACGATAATCGGAGGTGATGGAACGCTCGTTCGTAACACCATCGTGATAGTTTGTTTTCGTCATATTTTTCTTGGTAAAGATTGTACATAATTGGCAGATTTAAGTGAGAAGGTATTTCTCTGATGTTTCTTGATGAGCATAATGTGAATCATAAGCAGGAAAACTCTGTCGCCCCTCTTTTGAGGTGCTCGATGACGTCCTCTTCCGTCTTCTACTGCGAACCCTACAGTCTGATTCAGATTTTCCTTGCGGTGGCATTGATGAATCTATTGGTTAACCCTTCCAAATGTTTGCCAATTGACTATTGACTGGTCCAGAAAAATTGATTATGTTTTTAGGATTTTTCCGCATAGATGAACTAGTGGCCGAAGATTTTGGAGTTTTTGTTTAGGGAGAACTTCAATCAGGGGAGCGCAGGACATTCCCACCTATCCAAAATCCTTTCCATCCATTACTCCCACTGTTCTGCCATAAAAATGGGGAACGCATTCTCCCTACCCAACTTCCAACCGTTGTTAAGGTGACTTTTATAAATATCGGGAAAAATAAGGAGGGAACAAGTCGACTTGTTCCTCTCTCTAAATTTTTCCTTTTGAGGTGATGTGGGGACTCAACCCTTTAGTCGATATGTTAATATAAAAAATCGCAGTTATCTCCCTTTTCATTGTTTAAAAAAAATCACCAAATATCTTATTTCGATCAAATCCTTTGTGCAGAATATGTATTATATAATAGGATCCCTGGAATTGATTTCCGTTAAAAAGCGTTTTCGAAAAAAAATCGACGTGTTACTTTTACCCATTTTGCTACTGAATTGCAAAGAATAAAATTTTTCTGTGCAAAATGTTGGGTACACATATATCATCGATAAAGACCGGTCTCTAACAAGTGTCGGGGGAGTTTCTAGAGGTAATAAAACTTGATGAAGTCCGGAATTTTTTATATTCCGTTGTTGGAATCATTACAATAAACTTGCTCAGGTTGAGAAGGTAAAAATTGATCAACTTATTAAATTGTTCTCATCGTAAACATCCATACATCAAGTATTATTAAACCGTTTTTCCATAAACCATCCCCGGGAATTCGATCACCTTATATTCTCCAACATTGATGGTTATTACAACCGTAATGTCCAGAGGGCATTGAGAGGGTGTTGCAGTAACTTGTTCGTTAATATTAAAGCAACACAGGGGAATACACCCTCAAGCTTTATGCTCGCAGGGGTGAACGAACGAGTTTTGAATTTAAATCGACATTTGTCGAGGCTGAAAAAAGAGAATTACAAAATTAAAAAAAATAAAAATCGAGGAGATCTAAAACAGTGGGCGTATGGTTTACAATTGCACCAGTTGCCCAGTGTCAGCGCAGAGTTATACGACGAAGAAAGGGAGTTGCTGGTGCGGTTGCAGCTAGCAGTAGCAGCAGCACGCGGTCCAGGCGCTCCAGAAGGGTGACTGGGGGAGTTTTGGTTACTACAATCGTTTCGAAATAATTTAGGGGACAGTGGAATAATATCCCTGGGTTTATATCCAACGTTATATTGTATATGTAGTTTAACCAACCACATGCATCTGCAGCGCGAGTTATTTATGATGGATTAGCTCGTGCTTTTGAGCACCAGAAAACAGTTAATTTATGCATGAACCACCGGCTCGTGACACGACTCTTTGTACTAATACGAGATACATCACCACTGATTCGAACAATTTCTTTATTTTTATTTTTTCCCCTTTTGTTGAAAGATAAGATATGTTGACTATGAATATCTTGAGACACTGGATAAGACTTAAATGTATTTTTTATTCATCATATTCATGATAGTGTTGCCGTCAGCCGAACGCGTGGAATTTGCAAGACTCCAGTAAAAGGCCTCCGTAAGCTGTTGAAATTCTGATCATTTCAAAAAACAATAATTTCCTCTTAGAATGTAGAAAATAGTATATTACGCACAAGTTCCATACAATATTTTATGTCATTGCGCCCGTAATCCGCGATTTGGCATAAAATATTTTATGTCATTGTGCCCGTAATCCGCGATTTAACCGAGCGAAGCGAGGTTAGAATCGCGTGATTACGGGCACCTATGGCATAAAAACTATTTTATGAACATTGTTTGGAAGCTAAGACAAAAAACAATTTCCAGGGAATTCCAATGTTTCAAGCGGTAAAGAGGCGAAGATTTTTCAAGTTAATTGAATTGTCCACAGAAACATCAATTGCCGGGAAATTGCCGGGGAGCGGCCGGGAAGTAGTGCTTTACGGACTGAGTGACAAATAGGATATACTGAAATCAATTTTATGCTAGAGTTTCGTATAAATAAATAGTCAAAGATAATTTAACATAACCTACTTGACAGAATTTTGATTCCCAAGTTTTCTAAACTAAGTTTATTCAAACCGCGCTTTTTTCGAAAGTTTAATTATCGTTCTATTGTTCTTCTGACGGAGTTTTTTTGACCAAGTTTTTTTAGATGTGCGCCCACTGAAGTCTAGGATAAAAGATGCATGACTCAAAAATGGTTTCTTTGCGAGCCTAATTAATTCAGAAATAGGTTGAGATCCAGAAACTGCTCCCCTCACGCAACACCAATATAACATAGTAACGTAACAATGTAAAATCTAAAATGAAAGCTTCTAAACAAACGATACATTTGAAGAATAAAAAAAAAACCATAAATTCCATTTTTGATTTTCGTTCATATTTCGTTTGTCTTCATTCAATTTTCAGTTATCTTTTTCTCGTGTCGTTAATTTTGAAATCAATAAAATTTTGAATTTCATTCTCCCCCATTCTTTTCGCATTTTCCACTGGAAGAACATTCAGTTGGCTCAGCCCAGCTGATGTTTGTCCAATTTTTCACTAAAAATCTTTTATATTCCACGGCTTTTCCACCGTCTCCCGATATCCCAAGGAATTGCTTTACCCCCCTGATACATACCTGGAACGAATCGTAGGAATTTTTCACGGCGAGCCTCATCGCCGCCGGGCGTGAACACGGTGGACCTCTCTCTCCTCCTCTCAGTACCCCTCACCGTAGACGCTTGCCAACGCCAATGGGGCATACGTCACGCTGCATTTCCTCAATCGCCCTTTCATCCACTTTTTCTCTCCCTCCTTGCACACCATAATACGCTATAATTTTTCCACGGATCGGTGGAGCCAAGAAACAACCAGCAGGGGTGCAACCAATAGCTTCGAGTTTACCTAAATGAAGAATAAATTTTTATTCTGTGACGAGAGGAAATAAAAACAAGCAGCTTACTGGTCCTGGCGTTGGGTACTTTTTACTTCCGAATGGCAGCATTTCAATATTCTTTATTTCAGTAATTCTAGTGCTCGTTTGTTTCTAAACAGTTATTCGTCTATCCATATCTCTTAATTCATATTTCGGTGAGAAAATAAAGGACAACTGTAGGTAAATTTTCAATTCCATTGAATGGAAAACTCCTTATTTTTCTCTCAGAATTCAATTCAATATCATTTGTCTGCGACGTAGAAGTAAATTCCTAAAGTTTCAAGCTTTGCTTCTAAATAGATGTCTTGAAAGCGTCAGTTTTTAACATTCTTTAATTCTTTAATTGTCCTAGTTGAAAATTATAGAGAATATCAGGTAAAAAATCATAATTTTTCAACTTATTTATGTCACCTCTGCAAGAAACAATCGAAACCTCAGTAAAGGAAAGTAAATCTTGATGAATTAATTTTAATATCACAATTGGAATTAAATTGAATACTACAATTGGACAAAAAAATGTTTTTTTAAAACCATTTTTTAGCTTTTCAGAAAAAGCTTTATAAATTTCCAATACCAGTATCCGAAATTATTTTTTGAAGCAAGACTATAAACAAAACTTGGTCGTATGTCTTAGTAAATAATTCAAAACACTCGATAGACATGCGATAAAATTATTACTTCCGTATCAAGGCAAAGTAATTCGGCCATTCGAAGTGGAAAAATTGTTACGAGTTCGAAATATAGAATAGAATCGAAAAATTTTATTTCAAGTTATGGATTTGCCAGGAATGGGATGAGAGAGAGTGTAAAATAAATGATTATCCCACTGCAGAAATCACAGGCGATTACGTCCATCGACACTATTCAGCTCGAATATATTTCAAGTTCGGTACACCCACGAGCCCACAAATTCTAATCATGCAATTTTTTAATCCGCATATCACCTACTGAGAAGTAAATGCTTATTTCTATTTATAGAAATCCAGTCCTCCGGTGATTATTTACATCTTGGAATATGAATTGAATTTTTCGAATAATCAATCAAAAAACTAAGTCGTAATAGGACCAAGTCTGTAAATCTCAATTAGTTACTACTTAAACCATTTCGATAACTCCAGTGGGAACTTAGTAACCTCCAAATGAAGAATATTCAGACTGCATTATTCCACGGAGAGAAAAATTCCATAAAAATTACGTGTCAGTTTCGTAATCTGCGAGTCAAAACAATATTCCCTAAAAATTACGGAACATTGACGTACTTTTTTTACAGAACACGTCCAGGAAAAAGTACGGAATGTTTTTTATGAAATATTGTTTAGGCTCGCAAATTACGGAACTGACGCGTAATTTTTATTGAATTTTTCTCTCCCCGTAGAAGATATCAAATGAACTTTTTGAAAACTGAAGAATTCGATGCTACAATGCTCGGTCTAGTTACCCTATTGTTCGAGTACGCACTTATCTAAAATTTCATGTTGACGTTCAGTTTTGAAATTTTTTAAAATGATTTTCATTGAAAAACTCTCATAATACTTTCCTCCAAAAAAATGAAACTAAAATAAAATTCGAAATTGAGATTGAGTACAACTAGGCCACTCCTACGTGCTCTCGACGTTCCCAAATGCCCAGAAGACTTTTAAAAAAAAAAAAAGTACGTAAAAAGGGGGGTGGGGGGGGGGCGGGGGAGGGGGGGGGGGGGGTAAGAGCTAGTAAAGCAGCAGGGGTGAGTCAAGAGTGCGGCTAAAAAATGGGAAAACTCACTAACAAGCTTTCGAAGTCCTTCCCATTCCCCTCAAGCCTACACTTCTCATTTTTATATAAATTTTTTTTCCCTCCTCCTACTATTTTCCATTTTTTTTTTTTATAAGTACACGGTTCTTGGGCCCAAAGTGCCACTCGAGGGGTTTTGAAACCACGCGCCATCGAAATGCGGGAATACGTGCGGTTATCATTGGCATCTCTCCCTCTCTCTCTCTCCCTTTTTCGCTTTTTGCAAATAAAAAGCCGTAATGCACCTCCATCTTTTCTCCTCGTTTGCACTACTATCGTTCCCTACTCAAGTGGCCTCTCATCCGCTCCACCCCTGCTACATACACCCACCATGCGGATACCTCACTTGAAAAATAATCCCAACCCTTTTTTTTGTTGGGCACCAACCAATCGCCAACTCGTATTCCAATTAAAGCCTCACGTGTGTTCACCTTGATGGAGCGGCACGAATTGGTATTTTTTCTATTCAGGGTGGATTGAAAATATTCAATCGATGGACTCTACTGATGAACAACGAAAAATGTGTCTTGATTCAAGAGACATTCTTCTGAATTTCACGGGATTCAGGAAATTTCCACGTTGATTTTTCGAAATTTAAAAAACACTTATCGTCATTCTCGTGATTAATGCATGAAATTGCTTCAAGTTACATTGATTGAAATACACGGAGAGGAAAATTCAATAAAAATTACGTGTCAGTTCCGCAATCTGCGAGTCACGACGATATTCCGTAAAAATTACTCTTTTACAGAACATGTCCAGGAAAAAGTACGAAAAGTTCCATAAAAAAGTACTTCAATGTTCCGTAATTTTTGCGGAATTATGTTTTGACTCGCAGATTACGAAATTGACACGTAATTTTTATTGAATTTTTCTCTCCGTGTAGCATATTGCCGGGCGGGCGTTCTGGGGTTTTTTTCTCGCGTGGCCAACTACGCGAGCAAAAAACCCCATAAGGTGCCGTCTGGCATAATATTTTGTCGTAGTGATTTTAGAGTTTTCGAGTTGGGCAAGTATATAATACCAATTCCCGGACGAGAAAGCCCTAGAAGCAGTACGGCAAATTATTTTGTTGGAAGTAATATTGGACAATTTCCTCCAGAAGTAAATGAAAACCACAAATTTCAGTTTAATTATTCTAGAAAATTTTCTCACTCAGTGTAATTAAATTTCTACTGAAAAAAAAATCCCTCCCCTACCTATTATCCACAATTACATGATTTCTCTTCGCAATGTATCGAATGTTAACCACTCTCTTTAATTCTGCGATCGAATTTCGACTGTAACATCAACCGAAGGGTGCTCCTCATTAAAAAAATAAAATAAAAAAAACACAAAAAAAAAAAGACAGAAGCAGAATGAGGAACAACAGAAGAGTCTTTCTAAAATGTACAAGACTCGTATCTGGGAAAGGGGGAAGAGTTTTGTAATCGCCGGGATCTTCTTAATGAGCCCAAGGGGAGAGAAACGCGAGACACCAGCAGGTTCCATTCGACATGGGGCGCAAAGAGAGACGTGGAGAGAGGGTTGTATATACTCTCCGACAAAACAGCGATTTGCTTACATATTTCTGTTTGCATCAACATTTGAATGTTGTTTTGATGTTTCTCCCCCCGCCCCGCCCCCCCCCCCCCCCCCCTCCCATCATCACCACTGGGACACTACCAACCCAAATATCGTGTGCATACAGATGAGAAAGTAGAAACAAACTGCAAACAAGAAAACGCAGGGAAAAAAATAAGAAAAAAAAATGAGGAAAACCACAGATTGTACTGCTTGAATTTTACAAGACTCTCATACTGGGTTGGAAATTGCTTATTTTCGTTGGGGTGTATTCAACGTTGACTCACTCGTTCCATTTTCTTCACAATTTCAAACTCTTTCTATTCATTTCTTGTCATTATTAATTGAGAAAAAAATCGAAATAATTTCATTTTATCCACATGAAATATCGATTTTTTGTAATCATAGGAGGTTCTATAAAGATTTTAAAAGTCGAATCGAAGAGTCGGGCAGTCGAACTCGAAGTGAAATTAATGTTCATTTCGCGGATTATAAATCCATTAGATAAATTTGATACTTGAAGGGGTGAGGCCTGTGTGATGTTGAAATTCACCCACTGAGGGAGTGACAGGGGTTGTTAAATGAAGTCTCTAAACTTTTCCAACACCCGTGAATTTTTTTCTGAACTTCATCATCTGTTAATTTTCCCGAAGCTTCGCAAACGATCATAAAGTCCAATAATTTTAATTGAACACTGTGGTAGATTTTACCCACATTCTGTGAACCCCATCTCTCACCGCCTAAACACAAGAACACCCCTTCGGTACGAAATGCGGTGAATATCGACAACCTTTATTAAACGGAAAATCGTCTTTGGTTCGTCGTAGGTCTCATTCAAATTGCATCGAAACAATCAAAACGGGCGCTGAGAAATAAATACCATTTTGCCAATCCAGTATTTTGTGGCGCAAGGACTTGGAGCCAGATTTTCTGTCTAAATTTCTGTCATTTAGTTCTGCTACAAATATTTAATGAGCGGAATTATATTTTTTTCTCAGTGTGATCGTACCGAATTCCATAAGTTTTTGCTGGGACAAAGTTCTTCTCTTTTTACGATACGACAATTAATTTTCTACATTTCCATCCGACAAAAAAAGCAAAAAGCCTCAACTTGAACAATTGACCCAATCACTCGATCCCAATTTTCCCAATTTTACTTACTAAACAAATTTCTCAACATCCGGATGTAAAAATACAAAAAAAAGATGAAATAGCCCCGAGGTTGTGTTGCATAATAGAGGGGGGTAGTAACGCACGCACGCACGCATGCACGCACGCACGCACACACACACACACACATACGCTCATTATCACAATAAAAAAAAGAAGAAAACACTCACGCAGAGGAAACCGGAAACCCTCGATCCGCATTGGCCCGCATAAGCTCCGCCCTTAGCTAACTAACCCTCTTTGCTAATTACCGCATATGTACCAGCGGCATAACCACGGCTAAAACATACCTATTGTTGACGAGAGCAAGTGAGATGGGCCTTGAACAAGGCAGGAGTACATACGAGGGTACTACCCCGCTGTATACGCAGCGTGGTGCTTTGAGTGGGCCACAGGCACATTGCTCCATTGTATTATTTCGCATGATTCCATTTCTACTAGCGACGAAAATGCCCGTGAGCAATTGTGAGTGGCTTGGGTATTGCCATCGGCCATATTAAACATACCTTCGGGCTATAATGTCATGTGTTTTTGGGGTGAAAATTTTTCATTCAAACTGTTATAATTGTTATTGTGATTCTAATTAATCAATTATTGGAGAATGGCCGGGGGCTGTTGGCTCACATTGATCAAGTTCGCGTTGGTAATTTGAGAAAGTAATTATTGGTGTGATTTAATTGAAATGGTTTGCCATTGGGCATTTGCAAATGTATAAGTGTTTCATCGTAAAAGTAGTACTTTTCCTATGGGAGGTCAAAAATATTATAGAGTATTTAATCATAACAGACATGCTTTTACAATGCGATAACATCGATTCTCTCCAGAAGTGAGAGAAGAAGTGATAAGACGGACTGGGATTAATCATCAATATTATATATTCTTGACAGTAATGTTACGTAGAGAGTGGGGAATTGTGCCAACTCATTGAAAAAAAAATGGCTTTTGGCGAGTGGGAGATTTATAGCACGAGGTGAAGGCGAGTGATATAATCCCACTCGCCAAAAACCATTTATTTTTCACTTGTTACGAAATATACTATTTCATCATGCTGTGTCGGAAAAGTAACTTTTCAGTCGCTCTTCGCTTCGCGTCGAGTGACTGAAAAGTGCTTTTTCGACACATTGAGATGAAAAATATTGTTCGTAACACGTGAGACAAGTGGTTTTTCGACTCGTGGGATTATATCACTCGCCCTCGGCTCGTGATAGAAACCTCCCACTCGCCAAAAACCATTTTTTTTCACTTGTTACGAAATATACTAGTTCGTAACACGTGAAAAAAGTGGTTTTTCGACTCCTGGGATTGTATCACTCGCCTTCGGCTCGTGATAGAAACCTCCCACTCGCCAAGAATCGTTTTTTTTCACTTGTTACGAAATATATCTTCGCGTCGAGTGACTGAAAAGTTACTTTTCCGACACAGCGTGATGAAATAGTATATTTCTTAACAAGTGAAAAAAAATGGTTTTTGGCGAGTGGGGGGATATAATCTCACGCGTCAAAAACCACTTTTTTCCGGTATTACGAACAATATTCTTCATCTCAATGTGTCGCGTCGAGTGACTGAAAAGTTACTTTTTCGATACAGCGTGATAAAAACACATTTTTTGCACGTGCTACGAACAAAATTTATCACCATAATGTGCGGGAAAGGGGACTTGAATAACAATTACCATTTCATCACGCGGTTACAAAAATTGGTACACTCCGTGCCGAATAAATAAAGTTCACTTTTCCCTTCGCTCGGTTAGATCGCACTTTTCAATTCCTACGTGAATAAAATATCCTGTGACGCACGGAAGTAATAGTATATTTCGTAACAAGCGAAAAAAAATGGTTTTTGGCGAGTGGGAGGTTTACTCGCCTTCGGCTCGTGATATAATCCCACGAGTCAAAAACCACTTTTTGGCACTTGAAGACGAGGGATGAACAAATGTGATTGCCATCCGCGCCGAAAAAAACGACGAACCGAGCGAAGCGAAGTGAGAATCGCAGATTATCAGTCTATGTAATAAAAACAAAAACATTTCTGTCAACCATCAATTACTACTATCTGCAAATATAACATAATGACTCATTCTTTGGGATTTCTCGACGTCCCCACTTCTCGACTTTTTGGGAACATGTAGAACAACATCGTAGGATTCCTAAATAAGCCTGCCCAATCATAAATACGCCCAATAGGTTCAATTTAAAAAATGCCTTTTCAGTCTGGCAAATTCATCTGCATCAATTCCACAATCTCTCCCACCAATCCACCGAAAATGAAGTTATTTCAACCGATTCTAATGTTCCAGAGAACATTCTCGTCAAACCTCCAAATTAATAACTCCAATTCATTCATTCCCCGCACATCCCCCTTTCATCAGTTTACAATTTACTGCAGAATATCAATTCCCGATAATGTCCTATAAATATACATCACCCCTCATCCATCCACACGTCTACTGACTGGTAATTGATAATAGTAATAACGGTATCACCGGGTGTAATCAAATAAATGTTACCTCGTATACTGAAAAGATAGTGGAAATGGAGACAAATTCATGTGTATCAGTTTCCCAGAAAGAAAGAGAACAAAAATAAGCTCAAGAGACTCGAGCAATCGACGTGGCTCATTAGATGGCAAAAAGGAGGGGCAGAGAAAGAGAAAGACGAAGAAAGGGTCCCGGGGGGGGGGGGATAAAACGAAAAATTGAGAGTCAGGCAACCCGACGCCCTTGTGCTCTCACATGAGGCTGGTTACATATGTATGAAACTATCGCGGGGCGGGATACGTGTGTAAGAAAACCGTCCGACAGTAAGAGATAAGGAAAAATATCTTCTGGAGCTTCGGTTCGTTTCTTCAACGTTTCCCGCGCCACCGCAGCTGTAGAAAGGAGTAAAAGAGGGGGGAGGAGGGGCCCCTAGTGTGTCGCAGATTACGCTGAGTGGATTCCTTGGAATTGCATTGCTGGAGAGAGAGCTGAACTGCACTTGCCGACTTCATAATATTTTTTTAGGGATTTCGTTATTTTTATTGGATTGAAAAGATCACGTCGAATTTTAATTCAGGGGCTTATCTCGAGTTAAAGAGCATTCCTCAATTAAAGAAATTAGTTTGGAGTTGTAAATTACAACAAAATGCCACCAT
>JAPYZM010013553.1:0-10401 GCA_030522845.1 Psyttalia concolor | reverse complement strand
CGTCGGGGCCAGTTGAAAAATTCGCACCCACTGGGATTTGAACTCACAACCTTTCGCACACTAGGCTCGCGCCTAGCCGCATGAGCCACCGACGTCGATGCATTACAGTATTTCTTCGGGTAATTTTGTGATTTTTAATTTCCTGGATGATTAATTAAAAGATTACTCTATATTTTATTTATTTTCCTTTTTTTTCGGCAACAACAATATACGAATCTTTGTTGGTATTTTCACAGCTACACGTAGAAAAAAATTCAATAAAAATTACGTGTCAGTTCCGTAATCTGCTAGCCAAAACTATGTTCCGTAAATATAACGGAACAGTGCCGTACTTTTTGACAGGACAAGTCCAGAAAAAAGTACGAAAAGTTGTATGAAAAAGTACGTCACTGTTCCGTAATTTTTACGGAATATTGTTTTGACTTGCAGATTACGGAACTGACAAATAATTTTTATTGAATTTTTCTCTCCGTGTAACAGTTCAGAAAGCACAAAATTGGACTGTCATATGAGAGACCTACTGTACTCCATTAATAAAAGATTCGATCCATCAATATTTTACTATATATTTCTATGTCAAGAATTTATCGATAGATTTTTCTGAATAAGTTGGCAAAAATAACTCCGGGAAATGGATTCTCAAATTTATATTTATTTTATCTATTACAGTCAGCGTTCACAAGATAAAAGAAAACTCTCCATCAAACACACCCTCGAAGTCATTCTCCCTTCATATTCGATACGCAACATTCTGTGTCGCACAAAAAGGAAAAACGACTTCTGCAGATCTGCTAGCAAATTAAATTAAAGAGTCGCTCATACAAAAATAGTTTCCTGCAATTCCTGATTGTTCTCTTGTCTGGTTGACGTTCAAAAATTTTTAAATAGATTGAAGAAAAAAATCTCAAATGAAGAACGAGAGTTTTAAGTTGACTCGAGATCCCAGAGATATACCGCAGAGGCGCAGAGTCACGAAACAAATTGAGTCATAGCATAGAATATTCCATCCAAATTAGCTCCATAAAGTAGCCCCGCTGGGCCAGTTCTTTGCGTGTAGTAAAACACCGAAGCATCTCTCCCTCTTTTTCACCTGCCCTCGACCTTCGTAATTTTTCCCTCTCACCCTGCATTGTTACCTGGTCATAGTGCAGCAGCAGCTATCGAGCGATGCACTACATCCGAAGCCCCTTTTATCGAAGATTATCAATTTCCGGTTATGGACATGAGCATCTTGTTCAGTTAGGAGCTCGTCTTGAAGGGTCAATCAATTTGCCTCTCCCTTTTTATTTAAATTGAAATATAATACTTTCATCTTCCTCTTCTATTTTATTTTTTCCTCTATCTTTGCCGCATCGATCCACTTTTCTACCTTTTACTTTCCCTGCTCTTTCATCTTTAATGTTTTTTTCCATATTCCACAGGCTTCGCCCCATGTAACCAAGGCTAATAAGACCGTACTACTCTTTTATCCTCCCCTTGACGTGGTGAACATATTCTTTTTTTCCCTTTATTCTTTCAGTTATTTTATTCTCTTTAACTGCATCTGTGACTTCACCGATTTCTCGCTTGGTTTCTTATACTGGGTGGAATTAAGTCGTAATGAAGTAGGAGTGGAGGAAGCTGCTCCTCTCTAACAAAAGAAATATAAAAAGGACAAAGTGGACGATAAAAGACTGAGAGTTGGTGCCGACTATCTTTAAACGCGTATGATTGATTTTCTCGAGGCAATCTTCGATGTCTATAATTTGGTCCTTTGCCGCCTCGTTTTCGGACCACCGTGCGACTCCCCCTAGTACATTTATTTTATCTCTCTGTATCTCTTTTATTTTTTAAAAAGGTTTATCTGTGTGTGTGCGTGTCATTTTTGTACCTTGGGGTTTTACCGCTCCGTACCCATGTCTCCTTCGGGGGTTAAACCTACCAACGAGCCGCCAACTGGCTGTCGTCGTCTATCGGTTATTTCAGCCTCTAACGATCTATCTCAATTTGAAAGTTCTCCTAAATTGGCCACGAGACCTACCTGGACGACATATTTTACTTCGTTGGGACTTTTGTCTTGTCGAAATTTGTTGGATCATGGACCGTAACTAATTTAATGAATTTTTCATGTTGTAATGGGAGTTTTTTTAAATGAAAATTAACTTCTTTTCATCTCTCATTCCTTCCAGAATAATACATTATATGATCAAACTTTGAAGATATTCTGAATCTATTAGTGGGACATTTCTTTTTGAAATATATTGGAAGAAGTGGGTGAGAAAATAGTTTCGTCAATTGCAGAAAAGAAGGATGTCAAATTTAATTGGTCTGATTTTTTTTTTCATGACAATTGGATTTAGTAAGTGGATTTAATAGTATATTATGCAACATGTGCCTAATGGTGTTTTTGGCTCGTGGGAGGTTGTAACACGAGCCGAAGGCGACTGTTATAATCCCACGAGCCAAAAAACACCATTACGCAGTTCCATACAATATTTTATGTCATTGTGCCCGTAATCCGCGATTTAACCGAGCGAAGCGAGGTTAGAATCGCGTGATTACGGGCACCTATGGCATAATAATTATAAATGTCATTAGGTAATTTGGAGACAAGAATTCCCAGTTCAAGAAATCGTCAATCTTCATTATGATCAATATAGCAGTCTTACGAAAAACGAGAAACTACATTACACATTTTTAAATAGTCATCATGGACCCAGTGGTGCAATAATGATTTCGTTTCGTGAGGTTTGAACATTAGTTTATAAGAATAAAAGTAAGTTCCTAAATTAAATCACGTCATTTGTAATTACATTTAATTTCTTCGACTTCCAAGTTGAAAAAGTATCCAATAAATTGATTCAACTCCACTCAGGTATGGGGATATTCCCTCTCATAATTCATCGTTAGTATGTCACAAGATCTGTTAATACAAGTTTTGTTTCACAGGATAAGAGATTTTGCTCTCTGAAAATTTTTGAATAATGAATTTCTTGATGAAAGTAAATACGTGCTTGTAAGGGAAAAATTTGCTCAACGTAGTCTTTTGAGTTTCTAGAATGATTAATTCTTCACATTACAATGATTATTTTTCTTATCCCGATTCTGGCCAATCAGCGTGCAGTATTCGTGGTCTCGCGACACCTTCGTCGGGATTTTTTCATCGAAACTTGTCCCTCTCGTTGCTACGCAGCAAAACATTCGAGAAATATCCGATAATTTTGAAGGTCTTGGGGTATTACAACTGAGAATTTTTTTAATGAACTTCCAGCTTTATTCGTTCATTTTGTTATATAAAATACGAATAATTCTTTTTCTCTCGTTTCATTAGGTCCGTCCTTTTTAGAGTTCAAGACACACTTTAATTATTTCTACTCCCTAGTAGAGGAAATTTATCCAATTTTCTAGATGATTGACCATATTCTATTAATTTTGCAGTTCAATAAAGTATTTAGAATAGATAATGGAATTGCGACTCAAAGTGCTGCGAGTAGGATTGACACATTCAAAAAATATAAACACTTACGATCCTTTACCAATTTCATATTTCAGTTACTTTCCTCATGCCTGACTAACACCCATGGTCTTTCGCTTCGTTCAAAATCAAGCCACTGTCATTATCAACATTAGGGAAATTAAATTTTCATCTGACCTCTTTGCCCAACGGAAACGAATCATCCTCCCACTAGGAATAAAATCTTCTGTTTTATTTCCTCTCTTATTCCATTCCTACCTTCTCCTCCCTCCCGCATTTCACTCATTCTTCACGTGCAAACCCATTCGAATCCAGATTACGATCCACCATTGTCCCAAGGAAATTATTATATCCAGGAGTTCCTCTCTGTATTCACAAAAGTCTTATTGCTTTTTCTCCACCACCTTAAAAACTTCTTCCAAAGATTTCCCGTCGATGCACCTCTAACTCACCCTCACATTTTCCCTCTTTTGTTCTCATTTTCCTTTGTCAACGATTCTTCCTATTCTCAAAAACTTTGGTTGCTCATGCAAAAAATTATCACGAAAGCCCCACTATCGAATTAAAAAGTATAGACCCCGAGGCTCAAACTTCAGAGGTTTTTTGTATAGTGGATGATACCTCAAGGCCTTGGCTTCCGTCTCCCTATGATTATTTGCTATGCTCCGAATCCATTTATGGATTATTCTCCCCATTCAAATCTCGCCTAATCGTAGCACGTGATTTTATATTATATAATGTGAATGAAATAGATAATTCCCAGTTAAAATGAAAAAACAATTTAATGTTTCAAATCAAATGGTCTTTGGATAAGAATTTAACCCTTTCAATGCGGAGCGAAAATGAGGTCCCTATGTGAGATTAACCGGCCGAATTGCACGGTTTTACTAGGCATCCTCATAAAACCAAACCACAAACAATATTTACATGTTCCAAAAAGCAATATATTAAGAAGGAAATAGAGAAGAAAACAATGAAACTAGTATTTCTAGGTTCTTTTATACTAGTTTTACGCGCTTTGGGGCACAGACCTACATATCGACTGTGGAACTTCACGCCAATGCAGCCAGAACCGATATATATCGGCCTACGGCACTAAAAGGGTTAAATCTTGATAATATGTGGAAATTCTCATCATTTCGTTGTGTAAAGAGCATTTTATGGGTAGAATTATATGTTTTGTTTTTCACACTGCATACTACGCCTTGTTATCCATTCATAAACCAATGTTTTCCATTGAATTTCGCAACGAGGGAGAAGAAACCAATATGACTCTACATACAAAATTTATACCCAAATTTTGATTGAATTACCGTCTAAAAATTTGGTAGAAAGCAAGAAAATTGAAGTCAATAATTTTTCAAAATTAGAAATCCATTGAATATTCAACGTAACTTGATATTCCTTTACAATTATATTGATTTGATTCTCATGTTGGAATTTCAAATAAGGAATTATAATTCTAGATATATAGTAAGAACGGCAAATTTCAAAGAAAATGCCATTAAATTTGATCTTGTGAAAAATAATGAAACTTCCAACATTACTCAAAATTACAGAGAAATTTCAGTCAAAGTTATGGGTGTATTACTAGTGGTGAAAAATAATTAAATTCAATTGCATTGAATTTTCATTAAAATTTTAAATTTTATCATTTTCTCTGATAATCATTTCCAAACAGTTCATGATGCTTTAATACTATGACACAACTTTTTATTCACTCCTGCATATTTTTTTCGTAAGCAAATTCAATATGACATTTATATATTCCCTCTTCCCAACCCTTCCCCTCCCCATCCTCCTTCTCCTCAACCGCCAGTAGACGCACACCCACGCACCCGCACGGTTAAATAATTTATTTAACGCCACTAGCCAACATTTCCTGTTCCACGTCCGGAATAAATCAAGTATCATTGAGAAGGGCTGTATACGTAGGTATGAGAGGGAAAAAGTAATTGAGAGAGAGAATGAAGAGGAGAAGAATCAAGTAATAACAGAGTCTAAGAAGCTTTGTAAGTCTGATGATAGGAATAATCAGGTGGATACGATTGAGCGTTTATCATAAAAATCAGAGGAATATGATTTCAGTTGATCGACCTGCATGTCAACCCAATTCCTGACATTTCTATCCCCCACTATTTGATATATTAACCTACCGCACTTTATCAAATACGGAATTTCCTCCTGCAACCTCTTTATATTCCCTCGTACGCTTTGAAGCCCTGTAAATTTGTCGCTAGCAAACATGCAAGTGTTTTCCGACAACATATAATGATCGTTCAAACGTTCAATTCTACTTCACGTTGATAGATACGGAGAGAGTATAACATTTACATTGTTTGATAAAAAGAAAGGCAATGATAAAATACAATGAAATTGCTAGAGTTCTCTTCCGTACTTTGTACTGTACCTAGGTATAGAAGGCTTGTAATTCTCCTCAATTTTCTGTGAAAATTATAATTTGAAATCGAATTCAATATCGCACTTATAAAAATTCCTGTGCTTTTAGTGGTTTTTTTGTAAATTATAATATAATGACTTGATTTGAATTTCAGTGAATTTCATATAAAGTCGTTTAAGCAATTACGTATTTCATTTGAACATTGAGAGTAATTAGATTTGTCATTGTCATAATGAAATTTTCAAGTCAATTACTGATATTAGCCATCACTTCCAACTGAATTTTCAATGTATTGAATAAACGAATAAATTACTGATTGAATTCTGACAATATTCGGTAATTTCATTATCGAGTATACTTGAAATAGTACATTTCATGCTCGAGCCTTGAAAACACGTGGGGGAGGGTGACATGTTTTCCATAGCGAGGCTTGGATATTATTTTCCATCACGCTGTGTCGGAAATATACTATTTCGTGATGTGGGACCTGGAAAAAGCCAATTTCCAAAACGGCGTTTTTCAAGCGCCCCGCACGAAATAGTATATTTCGTAACAAGTGAAAAAAAATGGTTTTTGGCGAGTAGGAGGTTTATATCACGAGCCGATATACTTCCACGAGTTAAAAACCAATTTTTTTCACGAGTTACGAACAATATTTTTCACCTCAATGTGACGGAAAAGTTACTTTTCCGACAGCGCCGAACAATATTTTTCATCTCAATGTGTCGAAAAAGCACTTTTCAGTCATTCGCTTCTTCGCGTCGAGTGACTGAAAAGTTACTTTTCCGACACAGCGTGGTGAAAATAGTTATTTGATTGAATATTCCAGAATTAAATTGATTTCGCAGTCATAAAATTCATAAAAAATCCATAAAAACTAGTGAAATGCGAAATCTAAAAAATTGCATGTTGACCATTCAGTTTTCGAGGTTTTTCCGAAGCGGAGTAAGCGGAGAGGAACGTATAAGTAACCGACTTTAGTTACCAATAACTCGACAAAAGAACATGGGATTTCTCGATGTCTTGCTCATTTTCAAGATATTTTTCCAAGTTTGAAAATGGTAGCTGATTTATCTAAAGCAATTTATTTAATAAGAAACTGTTGACAATTATTTACGCCTCATTTTTTCCCGCTCACCCTTACACCAAAGTTTTTCCTAAATTGTCAGATCGATTGAAACGTTCGAATTTGACGTAGAAATTATTCATGCAATATTATATTATTTATATTTTCATTTGACAGTGACAGGTTCTGCTTGGGGAATACTGAAATTTCGTCTTGGGGAAAGATGAAATGAATTTTGAGACAAGTTACGCTTCTAAAGAAGCTAAGGATATTCCCGAAGATAATCGTATTAAAGCGCGATGGGGCGAGATAAGTGGAGAGAAGTAGGGTCGCTGCTGGCGGCAAGTCGTCGCGTGGAGTCAACTAATTGGTCTCATTACGCCCTCTGAACTTGGAAGTGTGCGACGATCAATCCCGGTGGTAATGGTGCGGCGAAGGGCTGTCGAATAGAGATGAAACAAGGTGAAGAAGCTCTGCGGAGGGTACGACTACAGACCCGGGGGCCGTCTTTTTAAGTCATTAGAGGCTGAGTTTTTCTAGCTACCTGTGAGGGGGTGAAATTAACGAAGATGCTAAACCATTCACAGGTATTCGGAGATAATTTCTCAGTGATGTGCCTGTTTCTGCAAAGGTACTTCCTCATAAGGATATAGCAATGTGATTTTAATCCTGCCCTCATGGCAAAAATATAATCCGAAAGATGTAACTGAGATAGGAACTTTTTGCCGGAATAATATCGTACAAAAACCAACTGTGATGGTTAAATGAGCGAGGTGTCACTGCGGTAGACATTCACGCTAAGCAGCGTTGAGCTAGGCGATTACTTGGATGGGTGACCGTGTAAGACAAAAAATTACCGGCGGTAGGTACGGCGTAGTGGCTTAGTGTCTCTATCTAGTCAGTGTGACAGATGGATATATTAGGGCCTTGCACAATTGGCGGGCTGTGCGATTGAGGTTATACATGGTTGCCCGTGCAGCCCTAGCTCGAAAGGGATACAGCTAAGAATAAGTCGACCATGATACCGCAGATAACAATGAGAGGAAAGAAAGGAGGCAGGCTAGAGGAAGGATTCCAACTCGAGAATTATTTCGATAAAACCAATGAAATAGAAAAAATTAAAAATAACGTATCTTATATAATTACGACTTTGAATCGGAATATATCTTGTACGTGACTGATTCGATATATCTGCATACATATATGCAACATATCTTTCGGATAATGTTTTTTATTAGAATTTAATTGGTATATATTTCTGAATATATACTTTACCGCTGTGGCGGGTCACGCATAAGAAAGCGCCGAAATAGAAATAGGATCCATGGGTACAAATAAGTCAGGAGAGTTGAAAAATTCAAATGAGTATAATTCAAAGTATTTAATTGACTGCATTATCATCCCTTCATTGAAGGTGAATTCAGAGGGGAAGAAAACATAATTCATACATTGTAAATGAGAAAATTTAACGTTCCAATTGATTTATTAATTTCCCGGTAAGAAGGTATTTTTCATTTTTATTTTCATTATTGTTATTTCTCGATTTGAGCACAATTGAGATTCCGAAAGAATATATATTTGATTCTATTCATTTAATTTTCTTTCGTGTAAAAATACCACGGTGGAATTTGATTGCTTATAAGAATTATTATTCAGGGAATCAAACAAATTGAGCCAAATAATACTCTGATTATATTTTCACATTTTTCTCGACCTTGCTTTGAGAATGATATCAAGATATGTGTGCAAATAACCAAAGAACTCCGATTTAACCCAGAAGGCACGTATATGTTGCTATAAAGCCCATTGCAAGCACAATAACGCGTTCCAGACCCGATATAACGCTGAATTGGCAACGAAGTTAGCCCGTACATGCAGGATCATGTGGAGCACGAGCACTTCGTAGACTTGGATCCCTCCTTGAGGTAGATAGACGGTGCAATAACCCAGTATGTGCACTGTTATGTTAATCCTTTGTTGCCTACACCATGATATACCTCAGCATTTCCGGTGCTAGGCAGTCTTGCCATTGAGTGCCTCGGAAATTCAATTCCGAGAAAAATATATGTTCTTGATGATAGGGAAAAGAGAATGAAAAAATTCAATTCACCTAGTGAATTTTTTGTTTACCCTTCTAAAACTTCATTCTTCTAGAAAAGCTAAAATTGAAGAGTATAATGAATGAGTTTGCTTCCAAATGGAAGCTTTGTAATCGTTAAAATTTTAATTTGCAATTTTTTATCTTAATTGAGACACTACAGTGTCGATGGCCTCTTGATTCTATCAACAGATGATGTGGATCGCACTCAGCCTGGCTCAGCAACCAGTAATTGGTTTGATATTATTTCTTCATATTGTTTGTGATGAGCTGAAAAAAACTGGAATTACTCATGCTCCCAATTAAATCTTCAACTAACTATGGTCACTGCTTCAGTATATTCTAAGTAACGCTTGAATTCAATAATATTTCATTATATTATAAATTATAAATTTCAAATGGTGCACAAGAGTTCCTCATTTCAAAATCAAAGTAAACCATTTAAGGTGAACCTCCAAAAGTTCTCAATTTAAGAGCTTCTCTTGTAATGAGTTGTTATCGACTTACATTGAATTTTCTTTTTCTTTTCAAATCCAGTAATCTGCTTCTATTCACAATATATTTTCAACAATCGTGAATCCTGTTTCCATCCTCAATATCATCTCTTTAGGGGGTTGCAATGGAGTAGAGAGTACAACTTCAGCAAAACAACAACAATTCAATAATGTCTGGTATACGTTTATACTCTACAAGAGAAATTGTCCGAAGGATCGATTGTACATATGTTCCCATTATGTGAACGTAAACGTAAGTGTTAGTATCATGTATAAGTGGTCTTTGAGGGCTACCACCAACCGTCGAAGAATTGCCAGCTTACCTCTGTAGTTTCACTATCTGCAAGCCAGAGATTGCCAGAGATTGAGCTGAACAAGGGACGTGAACAGACGATTCTCCACGAAGCGTTGAGAATTTGTAACTCTACTACCAGACGATTTAGAAATCAGTATATCTCTCATTGTGTGTACGAATATTCCACAACTATTGAGATTATTGTCAAGAAAATAATATCTTGCTTTGAGAGAGGAAATTTTTCGTCAAAAAAATTTTTTATTCTCCGGAAAATAAGGAATAAATAGAGCGCAAGATGCCATCAATTTCTTGAAACAAGTCTAGTGATTTTTGCATTGGAATATCTTGGATTCGATGCTTCACATTTTTTAAAGAAATTCATTCAACTAGACTACTCTAGCATATGTTTGTTGTGATTAAATTACCGTTTTTTTCCCCACCAATACAAAGTTCCTTGAAGAAATTTTTTTTCCCCTCCGTGTAATATGCTATTTTCTTGTCAATTTTTGGGCCCCAAATTTCTGGATACAAATAAAGACATTGTCTTTCAATAATTTTTTCTCCCCGGCGGGAGCACGTGCTTACCACCCTCG
>JAPYZM010013385.1:0-10349 GCA_030522845.1 Psyttalia concolor | reverse complement strand
CGATTACCAGTCGGGTGCTCTTCCCAACTGAGCTATCCGAACATATACTGATTTCCATTTCTGTTATCTGTTAATATTGAGCCACACCGTCCCTTCTGATGGTAACCATTTTTTACAACGGTTCGGAATTAGGAAGGGGAATGCGTTCCACATTTTCAAGGTAGGACATATGTCCAGGAATCCTCGTCGTTTGCAAGAAATCAAGGATAGATTGGCCGAGGTCTTTGAAATAAAAGATTTAGGTTTGGCTCGTTATTGTCTGGGGATTGAGATTGAACAGACGAATGGCGAAATAAGGTTGTCTCAGGGTAAATACTGCAGAGACTTGTTAAAAAAATATAACATGAGTGATTCAAAGCCGGTAATCACTCGTCCTGATCTATCGTATACTGTAAATCGTTTGGCACAGTGTAACGAGAGTTACCAGCAGGTTTATTGGTCTGCAGCAAAACGGGTGCTTCGGTATTTGCAGGGAACTTCTGGATGTGGCTTGGTGTATAGGAGAGATGACAAAAAGATACTTGGGTACACGGACACTGATTATGCCAACGACTTGGTGGACAGAAAATCGTACTCAGGGTACGTTTTTATTTTGTCTGGAGCAGCTATCGCATAGAGGTAACAGAAACAACGATCTGTTGTTTTATCCACGACTGAAGCTGAGTATGTAACATTGAATGAGGCTGCAAAGGAGGCAATGTATCTGAGGAATCTCATGCAGGAGATTGCTGTGTCAGGTCTACTGATGATTTCTGTTGGGACAGATAATCAAGGAGCAAAATTGTTGGCTGTGACTGCCGTATATCGTTCTCGTACGAAGCACATTTCAGCCAAGTTTCATTATGTTCGTGAATTGATTAAAGAAAATTTAATTCAGTTGGTTTATGTGCCTACAGATGTTATGCCAGCAGATATTCTAACGTTGCCTGGGCCAGCACATTGCAGAGGACTGAAAGGGCTTGGAGTCTGGGGTTGAATAAAGCGCTTGATTTGAGAAGAGCGTGTTGAGGGTTTCAAAACTTCGCGCTTTAGGTGGAATTCTGTAATGTCGTCTTATATCGATGTTACGTTTCCATTGCGACGTTACGTCGCTTCATGGGGGTTATTAGGGAAAAGACCATTATAAAATAAGGGCAATTATTATATTTTTTTTGAAAAATGTAATTCCTTCATTATTGACAATATTCTTCCTCTCGTTAGGCTGTGACGTACAGCTGGGGTACGTCGGGAGACACTCTTTCGTCGACAGAGGGACAACCTCTGTCGACGAAAATTTTTTGTTGATCGGGTGGAGGCAAAACTAAATTTTTTTCTTCCGTAAAGATAATTTTGTTTAACCCAATTTTAAGCTTCAATTATCGACTTTTAACGCATCATCAGTAATTGACAATTAAACTTGAAATGCTTTAGCTGTTCTCAATACCTTGAAAATAAAAGTTTGAGGAATGTTTTGAGGTGATTTTATCTATCTATTGATTTATGATTGTTGTGGGAAGGTATGCATATTCATTAGATTTCGTAATTCTGCGTAATTGAAAAATTGGGACGTTAGTGGCTCAATTTTCATCTGTCCAAGCGCATATACGCATTTAATTCTGTATTACTTTCATAATTTAACCAAAAAAACAAAAATGACGAAAATAAAAGAATTTAACAATCGGCAAAATCCAAAATTTTACGGTGTCCGTTTTGCCCTCATTTCCTCATTTTCATTCATCCAAGCACATATACGCATTTAATTCTGTATTTCTTTCATAATTTAAACAAAAAAACAAAAATGACGAAAATAAAAGAATTTAAAAATCGGGAAAATCCAAAAAAATTTATGGTGTCCATTTTGCCCTCAGTGTCCGTTTTGCCCCCATCTCCCCTATATTAATATGCGGCAGGCATCGCATCGTCTCTAAACTCTTAACTCTTGTAGGATGTGAGAGTTACTATTCTTTATTAATTTATGGAATAGTTTATTGACGTCCGGGAAGGGTAAAAGAGTTTCCTCTGAATTCTCAACTCCTGTCAGAATTGAGAGTTTCTATTTATCATTGTTTTATGACAATTCATTGATAACCGGGAGGGGCGAGAGGGTTTCTCTGAACTCAAGAGTTAAGAGTTCAGAGAAAACCCTCTACTCCCGCATATGAGAAAAATTAATAGAAATCTTAGCGAATTTGCTAGGAAATTCTCTAGGATTTTTATGAGCTTTATAGAATATCCGTTAGAAATCACAAAAAATCTGATATAAATTTTGATACATATCCTATAGAAATCCTATAGAATTTCCTAGCGAATTCACTAAGGTTTTCCATTAATTCATTTTATCTGCGGGAGTAGAGGGTTTTCTCTGAGTTCTTAACTCTTGTGAGAGTAGGAGTTTCAATTTTTCATTGTTTGATAATAATTTATTGATAACCGGGAGGGGCGAAGGGGATTTTTCTGAACTCTTAATTGTTTTAAGAGTTACGAGTTTCTAGTTTTTACTTTTCTGATTAATTCATTGATGTACAGGGAGTGTAGGGTTTTTTTTTCTGAACTCTTAACTTTTGGAAGAGTTCAAAAAGTTAAGAGGTCAGAGAAAACCCCTTATATCTCCCGCACATCAATCAATTAATTGAAAAAGAATAGGAACTCTTAACGGAAGTTCAGAGTTCAGAGAAACCCCCAACACTTCCCGCATATCAATAAGCTGATTGAAAAAACTAAAATATAGGATGTCTCAATCTTTACAAGAGTTAAGTGTTCGGAGAAAACCCCTCGTCCCTCTCGGTTATCAATAAACTAGTATAACACCATGAAAAATAAAAACTCTTAACCTCTTACAGGAGTTAAGGGTTGAGAGAAAACCCCTACTCCCCTCTCGGACATCAATAAAGTATTTCATAAATAAATAAAAATAACTAGTAACTCTTACAACAATGAAGATTTAAGAGAAAACCACCCCACCCTTCTCCCAGCTTTCAATATGAATAAATCACGATAATTAATTAATTAATCTGAACTCTTAACTCTAACAACAGTTGAGAGGTAGGAGAACCCCCATCGAATCCGACATTACACCAACTTTTACGGGACTCTAATAATAATAAGGTGGTAAAGTACTTACGTGAATACTGCTAACAGACTAACGCAAAAAGACGGGTATCCTTGATCGGCACTCAACAATATCATCCACAATTTTATTCACTTTAATGCACCGACTTTTCTTAAATAAATTTCAAATTGGATTTAAGAAAGATCAACACAATGTTGTCCTTTCAACATGACACATTCGACTGAATTCCACTGCCGTGCGGCTGCAGGGATACACACTGGCGTTCCGTTTGGCGCCGGCCGGCCCACCCCAGTCACCGGAGATGTTTACGTTCAGTTCCGAGAACCGCTATCGTCCGAGTATTCGATGAATTCACTTTATTTTGGGTTTTGATTCGTAATCGGACCTCTGTTTTACGTGTTTTTTCATCGCCAGTTCTATCACTCTTCCCAAAATTCAAATTTCTTACGGTGATGAATGAACGGAAGAGTGAAAAACCGAATACAAGAAAAAATGGAAAACGTGACCCAGTGTACGACAGTGGTTACAAGTATCGAAAAATCAAGGAAATCAGAGAGGGCTGGTAAGTTCGTTTGCCAAAATTTTTACATCATTTCCACGCCAAGGAACGCGCGAAATTAACGAGATAGACAATGGATAAGTACAAATGCTAACTTTTATCGATAAAACTGATTTTACAACGCTGGAATTTCATCAATTTGAATTGTCTGTCCACTTTTTATTTTGTCAGGAGAGTTATATGTACATCATCGGAGGGTAGCCATAAGTGCACTGGACGAGGTTTTTATAAGAATACTGGACAATTAATCCAAAAGCCGACAGAAAGTCACTCAGGATGGTGTGTTCCAAATCCTCACAGACAGCAATTGGACGCTATGAAAGATAATTTTAAGCGAGATGTTAGCAAGAGTATCCAAACCCCCAAAACAGTGTTCAACCAACAACTGGATGCGTAAGTAAATAATGTAATTAAAAAAATTAATAATGTTAAAAGAATAAGCTTCGTATCAGACTTAAGAGTTCAGTGTCGACAAATTGCGGAGTAGGGAAGAAGAGTCTCATATGCTTCCTGAACGCTTCCGTAACGGACCGAGTTAACAGTTGACTTTTACCAATTTTCAGCAGTCAAGAGAAAATTAAGAGTTTGGTAACAGGTGGGGTAATGTCCGATTCAATGGAGATTCTCTTAACTCTTAAGACCTGTGAGAGTTGATAGTTTCTATTTTTCATTGTTTTATAATTATTTATTGGTAACCAGGATTGACGAGGGGACTTCTCTGAAATCTTAACCCTTTGAAGAGTTGAGAGCTTCTATTTTTTATTTTTTTTAATTAATTCACTGATGTGTGCGCGGCGTAGGGGGTTTTCTCTGACTTCCGGTTAATCCGGAAAAAACGTCCGCTGTGATATTCACCAGGAAATATAAAGTCGCAAATTCTGAGGGGTGCGAAAATCAACTATGCACCCTAGCGGACCGAGTTAAGAGTTGAACTCTTACCAATTTCCACGAGTTAAGAAAAAGTTAAGAGTTCGGTAAGAGTTGAGGTAATGTCAGATTGTATGAAGTTTCACTGAACTCTTAACTTTTACCTCTTAACTCTTAACTTTGAACTCTTTACTTTTCTAAGAGTTCAGAGTGACTCTTTTGAATTATTCATAAAATTGTTTATTGATGACCGAGAGGAATGGCGGGATTTTCTCTGAACTCTTAACTTTTGTAAAAGTTAAGAAATAGTATTTTTTTTTATTCATAGCATTGTTTATTGATGACCAAGAGGAGCGGGGGGATTAACTCTGAACTCTTAAGTCTTAATTCTTAACTTTATTAAGAGTTCAGAGTGACTCTTTTTAATTATTCATAAAATTGTTTATTGACGACTGAGAGGAGCGGGGGGATTTTCTCTGAACTCTGAACTCTTAACTTAACTTTAGTAAGAGTTCAGAGAGAATCTCCCCGCTCCTCCCGGTCACCAATAAACAAATTTATGAATAATCAAAAAGGGTCACTCTGCTCTCTTACAAAAATTCAGAGAGGCCCCCCCCTTCCCCCGCCGCTTCTCTCGGGCATCAAAAAACAATTTTCTGCATCATTAAAAATACTATTTCTGAACTCTTACAAAAGTTAAGAGTTCAGAGAAAACCCCCCTACACCTCCCACACATCAATAAATTAACTTAAAAAAATAAAAAATAGAAACTTTTACCTCTTACAAGAGTTAAGAGTTCAGAGAAACCCCATAGAATCCGACATGACCCAATTATTAGAATACAAAGAAAAATACTAACTCTTAACTCTCACAGGAGTAAAGAGTTAAGAGAATCCCCATAGAATCCGATATGATTCAACTCTTACCTAACTGTTAATTTTCTCTTAACTGCTGGAAATTGGTAACTCTCACCTATCTCTTAACGAACTCTAACTCGGTCCGTTACAGTTGACTATCTTCGGAGTTCAGAGTTGAGTTTTGAGTTCCTGTGAAAAGGTCTCATAGTCGTTCTGAACCCTTAACTATCATCAGAGTTTAGTGTCGGTGGGTTCTGTGGAGGCTGCAGGTACTGCAGGGGGGGGTTTCATGTGCTCTTTAAACTCTTAAGGTTGTAAAAAAGGGGATAAAAATCTACAAATTCATTCATTAAGTTAACCCTTAAAAAAATTCGGTAGTAGCGTTTGTATTCTCTGCGAGTGGCGTGATGTGCACACGCCTCACGGCACTCTTACAATGTTGTCAAGTGAAAAAAGCTCCGTTGTCAATAAAAAAAAAACTCTCAACTTTCGTTGATAGTTGAGAGTTGAGAGTACGTGAGGTACCCCCCCCCCCTTCCTCCAAAGTTATAAACAATCTGAATTAACTGTAAAAAAATGAACTCTTAACTTTTATTGATAGTTGCAAGTTGAGAGAGACATATAGAATCGGACATTACCCGAACTCTCAACTAACTCTCAACTTTCTCTCAAATACTGGGAATATTTGAGAGTTCAACTCTCAACTTGGTCCACTAGGGATATCAGCCTCAAAATAAACAAAAATATCATATGTTGAACTACGTTATACGATTGCATCTTTATACAAATTTAATGACAAGGCTACTCCACTTACTATTGTTGTGTACTAACTGAACGCTTTAAACTAGAGCGATTATCTATCTTGATGAGTTTGACTGAATTGTAAAAGGACGTTTCACTAGATATAATAGTAAATTGTGCACCATAGGCGAAAGGTTATATTTTTTTCTGTCCGAGGCATACATAAAGTTTTTCAAGACGTCCACAAAATGAAGTGTGCATTTCGATTTCTCGGGAGGAAACCACATGCAAACTCACCTTCCAAATGCCAATTTTTAAAAATAATCTCTTAACTTTGACGGCAGTCAACAGTTCAATGAACAGATAAAATTCCACCCTCGCCATCCCCATAAATAAGTTAATAATAATCAACATTTTAAAAACTGAACTCTCTTTCCGATAGCAATCGAGAGTTCAGAGAACTCGCATTCTGTTGTACCCTGGCGATTCGTCAGCAACGCAATAGCGTTGCTATTGCGTTGCAGTTGCGTTGTTGATGTTATTTCTTGAAATAACAACAAATACAGCGCACTAGAGTATAAATATTTGTTAGGAATGATTATTAGGAATGATTTCCCCTCTCCCCGCAGTTGAAAAAGTATTAAAATTGGTCATTTGCTCGAACAATTAATAAAAATTGATGTTGGGATTCTGGTTGGTAATGTGCGCTTAAAGGAAGAATGCCGGAAGGTGGCGACGGTATCGATTTCTTACCTTCGTCGGTAAAGTTGGGGGCGAGTGACGGTAAAATTTGAAAATGCTAAATTCATATTTGAATCACTTAATAATGAATAATAAATATTATTTATAATAAATGGAAGGGGAGTTGAGACTATATCACATATATTATCCGCAATTGCTATTGAACAATTCTCATAAACACAGGGGCAAAGGGGGGTTCATTAATTTGTTACAAAATAAGTTTTTCAGATTGTCAATTGTTTAAGGAAAGGGGAATGCGTTATTAATTTAATATTGAACATACTCATTTTACCCGTATCTTTTTATTAATTAATTATAGTGTGGCCAGGGGTGCGGGGGACGGTGAATTATTAATAAATTTATTTTCCTGCATAGTTTTTTCTTAATTAATGAACGATTTTTTTTCCTTTGTACCAAACTCATTGTATCCCTCTTTTTCCATTAATATAAAAAGGGGGAGGAGAGTTTCCATAAAGACCAAGTTGAGAGTTGAACTCTCAAATATTTCCACGAGCTGAGAGGAAGTAGATAGTTGGGAGAGAGTTCGGGTAATGTGGTTTTTATGGGTATCTCTCAACTATCAACTTTCAGTGATAGTTGAGAGTTCGCTTATTCTAAAAATTTGGGCTGTTATTAACATCCAGGGGGGAAGGGGAAGGGGGATACATACTCTCAACTATCAACTGTCTACTTCTGGTGATAGTTGAGAGTTCAAAATTTTTTTTATTTGGATTGTTATTATCATTTGGAGGGGGGATACGTACTCTCAACTGTGAACTATCACTTACGGTGATAGTTGAGAGTTCGACTTTTTTTTAAATTTGGATTGTTATTCACATCCAGTGCGGAAGAGGGGGTGGATACATAGTCTCAACTATCAACTATCTACTTTTGGTAATAGTTGAGAGTTCAAATTTTTTTTTTATTGTTATTATCATCTGCAGGGGGGATACCTACTCTCAACTGTGAACTATCACTTACAGTGATAGTTGAGAGTTCGAATTTTCTAAAAATTTGGATTGTTATTAATATCCAGTGAGGAAGGGGGGGGGGATACATACTCTCAACTATCATAATGAAAAAGGGGGGAATTTCGTGAAGTGAGTAACAAAACTATTTCGGCACAGGTTGTATTTTAGTTTAGTTTACGGCCGTGCAATTTGGTCCATTTGAGGGCACGCGAAAGAGCGTGAGCCCACGCAAGCGAATGCGTGGGCAGACTCACACAGATGTGTAAGAGGACCCTTGTGACTCTGGATATTTTTCAATTTCTGGCAACACGATTTTTTTTTATTGTAAGAAAAGATATTTCTTCTTAGAAACGAACTGATACCGAATTTTGTTGAGAAAAATGCAAAATACGGGAAAATTGAATTTTGATTATTTGTAGAGCCCTAAAAAAATATTACGTCATATCGGGAATCCAATAGGACTACAAGTATAACGGTAGCCCCTTCAATTATAGGGTTTTGGGCCCTTACATGTGCCGCTCGTAAACATCGGGGCGGGGCTACATCCTCGGGCTACCTTCGCTCGCGCCCTTTTCTGGCGGTCTTACAATGCAATGGGAGTTAATTGGATAAATGTGACGTCGGACACCATTTTCGGCTCGCTGGTTTCGCCTTGCAATTTCGGCATCGCGTTTGATTTCTTCATCAGTACGATCCGGAGCAAAAAGTTCATTTTCCTCAATGGTCCCGTCTTGGTATCGGTAAATGTGGAACTCATTTGGCTCGCCAACTCTTTCACCTCGTGCGTAGCAAAAAGTACAGCCGAAATATGCATTATGACGCATCATCCCCATAATTTCATATCTGGCTTCCGAGTCAGCAGCAACAATGAGAGGAATAAACCGGCTCCTCACTTCTTCAATCCCGTCAGGACGCCAAGTAATTCCATCTACATACAAGCTGCGTAACTCTATTACGAAGGGTGTTAAAAATTTTGACATGTGTGGTTTTCGAGGGCCAACATAGAGAGCAGCTAGTATTGCATTGCGCTGTCGAGCTCGGGGGGACAGCTCAAGAATTTGCAGAAAAACTGGCCAGATCGTAACTGGAGCTGAAACGACTGGGTCTACACCATCGGTCCAGATAGCCAGAGAATAATTATGTCTGCCTCTGGATAAAAATCCACCGTTTCCAGACAGCTGCCGATAAAGATCTCCATCGTACACATCCTCGATAGCATCATAGTGACGTTTGATTCTGGTCCATGGGTATTGTAAATCATTAGCCATATTAGGTCTCCGTAAGAGGCCTTGGAGCTGAGCTGTCACATTTAAGTAGAGATAGGTTCCTATATGTTCTGTTTTGTCTGGCCCAGTTTCACCGCATGGACAGTTTCTATTGGGTATTTTTACCATACCCAAGTCATCCCAACATATTGTGCATGTAATGGAGCGTGCGAAATTGTCAAGATTGCGATTAACCATTCGCCACAAGGCTGTCATTTTTGTGGGGAAGTTGGCATTGTCGAATTCAGAGTTAGCTATTTTTAAACATTTTAACATTGAGGCATATGAGTGTTTATAACGCAGAGCTTTTGCTATCTCTAGAAGAAGTTTTTCGAATTTTCGAACATTGCCCTCACTCACTAAATGGTCGTCTAAGCCTTCTCCTTCCACATTCAGATGGAAAAACTCATGCATATTGAAAGGGGCTCCATCATCTTCGCCATCTTCATCAGACACTGCATCTTCTGCATCGGAATCGAATATTTCTTCTTCGCTTGCTCCAGAGTCTAAGATCTCTTCGTCATCTGTACTATTCTCTTCATCACTGGCATGTTGGTCATCATCATCGTGGATCGCTTCCTCTGAATCGTCCGTCTCGTCCAAATCTCCGACTAGGTTGACCTCATTATTTCGACGACCATCACCTATAGGCATCTCACCGTCTTCCCCGAAATCCTCAATTTCCTCTTCTTCATTTTCATCGTGTTCGGGTTGATGATCCATGTTCCCTAAAAATGAAAAAGAAAATATGTTTTCTGAATCTTTTGGTAATATATTGACATTAAAGTGAATAGCTGTAAACAATCGATTTGTGATTGAAATAGGGCACAGTTGAGCAAAATGGAATACCCTGTCAGATTGTTCTAATGCGGTAAAACGGTGCTATTAAAGACTTAAACAATATGTAATTTGCCATCACCCTGGCGGATCGCCCGTTCGGGATTCGATCGACTGTCGACTGATCGATTGTCCATTGAAGAATCGAGTTGCTCAGTTTCGCGATTACCATTCGAGTGGAGTTTGATTTGAATTTCAGTCAATAGAATCGGACATGACTCGACTACATAGCGAGTCAATTAAGAGAATTTTGATTATTAAAGACCCGTTGCGATCACTTTATCAATCGTTTTAGAATCGTTTTCCCATTTCTTAATAAGAGAATCGACTGACCCTAACCATTGTGGTTAACCACATGGACCATACAACGGTTCGGAATTATGAAGGGGAGTGCGTTCCACATTTTCAAGGTAGGACATTAGAAATAATGGACGGGAAGGATTTTTGGTAGGTGGGAATTCC
>JAPYZM010013266.1:0-16247 GCA_030522845.1 Psyttalia concolor | reverse complement strand
GGTGTGGCACAAAAAAATTTTTGAAAAAGTATAAAAGTTTTTGGAAAATTTTCCAAAACTTTTTGAAAGTTTCCGCAAATTTCTGAAAAATTTTCGAAACAATTTCCAAAAATGTTCCCAAATTTTTAAAATGTTTCCAAAATTTCAACAATTTTTAAAATTTTGAAAACTAAAACTTTTGGAAATTTTGAAGATACTGAAAATTTTGAAAAGTGAACGTTTTGGCCAACGTTTCTTAAAACATTTTCACATATTTTTAGAAGTATTTTGGACAATGTTTCAGACTTTTTTTTTTAATTTTCCAAAAATTTTTGGAAACATTTAACAAATTTGGGGAATTTTTTGAACATTTTTGGAAAATTTTTCAGAAATTTGAGGAAACTTTCAAAAAGTTTTAAAAAATTTTCCAAAAATTTATACACTTTTTCAAAAAATTTTTTGTGCCACCGGGTCGACTTTTCAAAATGTTTCAAAAAATTATTGAAAAATATTTTAAAAAGTTTTCAAAACCTTTTTTTTTTACCCGGGTTGAAATATCAACAAAACCTCAGTTATTTACAAAATAATCTTTGCCATTTTTTCCCAAAGACATGATGCGATTTAAATTTGTCAACAGTTGTTCATCATTTAAAAAAAAACATCCCAGTTGTCATTAAAAACTGGCTCCTTCAGTCTTGCCAAAAATCAAACTCAAATATTTTATAATTCTTCTAACATGCGGTCCAGGTTTTTCCCAACAATTAACTAATCTATTTCAATTATTCAACTTCAAAAAAAAACTATTCTTTCAAAGAAAATTGTCTCGCAATTATGGCAAGATATCCGCTCAATTAAAATGTTCCCCGGTTCCCTGGATTTTTATGTTTTCCGCTGCTGATTGTCGATTTGCTGAATAAACTTCAGTTCTCTCCCATGGCAAACGTGATTGGAAGATCACTATAGACATAACATGAAAATCCCGCCCGGCTCATGGGATATGAAGGGCAATGGATGAACGTACAGAGAAACAACGATTCTATCGGAGAATGAGGACTCGATGAAGATTGCCCGGATATCTGAGGAGGAACAAGAGGGGAAAAAAAGCTCCGAGAAATTGCGCGAGGGAGTGAGACGAGTCGCAGGGGGGTGGGGGTGGGGGGCGAGGAGAGAAGTAAGAAGTACCAACCGAAGCCCTGATTAAACCAGCCCAGAGTTGAAATACGCTCAGGCGCTTCCCACCTCGATAAAGCGTAACGTAGTTTGGAGGCGAGTATGAGTTGGCCAACGATTTTGATTAAAGTCCGCAAGTCGACTTCAAACTCTCTTCTTCCATCCAACCCATCGTCCCCCTCCCTGTCTCACACACCGAGAATTTATGGGGCAGAATCGACGTCTTGACAAAACTCAATAATACTCGGTAGAGAGTTTTATCCGGTTTTCCACTTACAATTAATCCGCGAACTTCAATTTAAAATGCTCTTTCGTCTGTATAATGAGCAAGATGAGATTTTATTTCGTCATTTAGGGGGAACAATGTTGAAATTATGATACAGTTGAGACTTTGTTGCTTTACGCTCTGATGTTATGATCCGACCACTTGTCGTTGTCGTTAAAATTTTCATTACTCTTATAAAGTTTCACGGCGAGTGTATCTAGAGAGTTGCAGTCGTTAAATGTGTTTAGGTACAAAGTGCGGATAGGTGAAGTGATTCGATTCACGGGTTCGGTATTTAAATGCTGGTTGGGGCGTCATGCCTTTGCTTCAGTTGTCGGGGTTGTGAACATTGGTTGAAAATTAATTAAGACATTTCGAAAAGAAAATATTGTAATTTTTGATGAACATGAATTTTTAGGTGTTTCCACGGAGACAGAGTATAATTTTGTCCCTTGAATATTTTTTTAAGGCACTAGTGTAAGCGCGCTCTGTGCCTTTCCAAAAGGTGTTCACATCTTTCTTCATTATAATTTTTGTCGTTTCTTTTTTGTTCTTGTCGATAATGACAGAATCTATTAGGGGGTATTGATTAATCGATAAAAATGAAATAATCGATTAATTGTATCTCGCACTTTCAGGACTTGAGATCAGTGGTAGTTTGGAGATATAGAAGGAAAGAATCGATTTTTAGAAAATCGATTCTGTTTCGACTGCTCATTCGAGTGTTCATTCGAGATATTCAAGACTCGTCCCTTATATTTTACTAGCGCCGTTGCGGGCGCAAGTAGCCTCTATCTTGATGCTTTTTTTGTTGTGCTATTTTCTTTTCATTATTTTTTAGTGGTAGCATTTCTCCATTAATGAGTTTCTTTGTATCATTCCTATTATGTGTCAAGATAAATTAAATCATTAAGCGTTTTCATTAGCTTATCACTCTGCCAATTACAACAATTCAATTAGTGATTGTTGAAAAATGCAAAAATTTGGGTTTGTCCATTTCGAAAAAGAAGTCAAGCACAGAAATTTTCAAACTTCTGACTTTAATGGCTTCCAAAATCGTATGAATAAATTTGCATCCCTTCCAACCCTTCACGAGTTGATTTTCAAAAAAAGAAAAATTTGTGTTCGTTCATTTTGAATATGAAGCCTTTATATACATTTTCAAGTCTCTCACTTCAATGATTTCCAAAGTCATCCAAAAAAATAAAACCAATTTCACCCCCTCAGTGGGTGGATTTCAGCATCGCACATGCCACCCCCTTCCAGTATCAAATTTATCTAATGTATCCATAATCCGCGAAATGAACATTAATATCAATATACGTGCGGAGTCATTTAGTCATATTTAGTTATATTTCTTCAAACTTTTGAAAAAGAAGATTCGAAATTCGCGCCCGTTTCCCTTCGAGTTTGACTTCCAGAGCCTTCGATTCGACTTTCATGAAGTCCGATGCCTCTCTCTTATTATATAGGATAGCGTATTTACTAATCGATAAAAATTGAATGGTCGATTAATTGTGTCTCGAACTTTCGGGATTTGAGGTCATTCGATCTTTGGAGACACATCAGCAAAAAGTCGATTTTCACAAAATCGATTCTGCTTTGAGAGCTCGTCGGGTGCTCATTCGAGGTATTCCACGTTTTTCCCTTATTTATAAAGACGCAGATAACAGAAATGAACACAAGATCGAATTTTAAATTGTCGTTTTAATTGTTTTAATTGTTTTCATTATTGCCCGAACAATATACGATTGGTTCAATAATTTCATCATCTCGGAGTTGTCACTGAAAATCAATTGAAGTAGTTGAGTTCAAGAAATTGCCAACGATGCCAGGTCCATATGTGACAATAAATATTGGAGAATATTATAATTTGAGAATTCAGGCATTAATTTTCTTGACCTTTCAATTCACTAAAAATTCTGCCGATGATATTTAATTCTGATAATTAGTTTCATAATTCTACACATGTTTGACATTTTAATAATTTAACGTAAAAAATCAAATTCTTCTCAATTTTGAATATAAAGATATTAAACATTTTATAAATATTTCACCCTTTGACCTTTGTCGTTGCTTCCCCCAATGTTTGGGCTTAATTATTGTTCACTAGTGTTTGTCCCTGGCCATTTCTATAATTGCATTGCCAACAATTGAAGTTCAGTATTACAACACTATTCACATTAAAGTCATCAATTTAATCCGTAAATTCAGAGATATCAACTTACTCGCAAATCTCATTATTGCAAATCATCCAGTTTCTCAATTAGTGAAATGAGTCATATGAAAGACAATACGAGCCTCTCGTGGTGGGGAAAAAAACGGTCTGAGGAGAGTAAAATAAAAAAAAAATAAAAAAAAACCTGCAGGAAGTCGTAACAGAAAATGGCACAAGGGCTTTTCATTAAAACAGACTCTTTGGCCCTGAATGAGACAGACAGAGAGAAATGTAAAATTGAAATAGAGAATAATTTTTCCACAACGTTATTCGTTTCACGTGGTTGGTTTTCTATCTCGTGGGCCTCCCTTTACCTCTTTATTTCTTTTATCACTCAGTTGTGAAAGCTGAAGCCGTAGTATTGCGCCTGAAACAAAGCTACCATCCAGCATTTTGAACTCCACCGAGGGATAAAAATGGCAAGAATGAATTAAAGAAGAAAGAAGAAACACTCCGAGCGAAATGAAAGTTTCCGGTGGAAGTTACTATCGAATATTTTTATTTCATCTTTTAGGTGGGTTTCTTTTCAAAACAGAGAATATCACTTGTTTTGGTTAATTTATTTCAATCATTAAAGCCAGGTAATTAAATAATAATCAAATTAAATTACGTCAGAGGAAAATATTATTTTATTGACAATTTTCGGATCGTTAAATTAGTGATAAGAGTAAAGATACATATTTTGGAAAATATTTCTTCTCTCAGTGGGAGGCTAAAAGAATTGTGAAGTTTCAGATTTGACTGAGCAGTCAGTGAACCTTCGGATTTTGTAACAGAGTAAAGCCGCAGAATCCTCAATGCACGTAATTTTTAATCAATTAATTTCAATGAGTTGCTCTTAATTTTCAGTGAAATCGGAATGATGAATTTTCAGTGACGATAGTTTTTGAAATTCCGGTGAAATTTAACTGCTATAAAAATTATTGAGAAAGGTACCGAAAAATTCCGACAAAATTTTTAACAGGAGTACTGGATATTTTTTCCGCATTTTCCGGAAATGCTTCAAAGAGTTCGATAAATGCCATGGGACTGGAATTTCAGGAAGTGTAATGGCAGATAAAACGGTGAAATATCGACATTCAATAAAAATTGGCGGATTTGCGTTGATGTCCCGAGGGAATCATAAGTTTCTCGTGACAAATTTCCATTAAATTCGAACAAAAATGAAATGCAATACAAATTTTCGACAATTGTTGCATATCTGCCTCTTTATCCCTCTTACCCAAATTCATGTATGATCGTCTCTTGCGATCTACATTCTTTTATCTTCGTTTTTTTTTTCGCGGACATGGTCAACTATTTTTTCATCTTTCTACTCAATAGAACCGCCCCAAGTCTTTTAATAAACTATTTACTTTTTTTATTTTTTATATAAATAAAGTAATTTTCTGCGAGTTCTGTCGGCAATAGTACTATTTGCCGCAAACATTTGATCTCAACGCGCCAGTTCAACCACCGGACACTTCAACACCCCAGGTAGGAATGAACGATCAAAACAAGACTTGATCAGGCTTGATCCAGGATTGACAAAGACTGGTCGACCCTCGACATCCAAGATTGAACGAAGGTTGAGGATCAAGGCTTCATCCAACCTTGGTTTTAATAATTGGATCAGGGTTGTAAGCCAATGCTCGTCTCAGGATGGGTATAAATCCTGATTCTTGCTGGATGAACAAAATAAAGAATTACTTATTTATTGAATAAAAAACAATGATTTGAAACAGAAATTTGTAATAAGAATTTTGAATTATTTAGATTCAACTTAATTCACAAATGAAGAGACAATGGATTCTTCGTAATTCCACGTTTCTATGTATAATTGTCGGTTTCCCTAACTTTAGGGAAAACTTTGTTGAATTATTTCAACTTGATTAATCGTGTATTGATTAGGAAATGAAAATTTAATGTTAACATTTATGAGAAATGTTTGAAAAAAATTAATGGGTATCTTTTTCATCTCGTTTAATAAATTAAATGCAAAACTTTGCCGATTGACGATTTGACGATTTGACGATGGAACTAAGTCTTATTCTATCTTAATTGTTCATCTAGCAGTAGTCAGGATGGCCACACATTGGATTACAACCCTTATCCAATCATTACACCCAAGCTTGGATCGAGGCTCGACCAGTCTTTGTTAATCCTGGATCAAGCCTGATCGAACCTCGTTTCGATCGTTCATTCATACCTAGGCTTCGATATCCCAGTCTTGAGCATCAATGCTGTTCCAAAGTGAGACCAAGGCTTGATTATATATTGACACCCCATGCTTGAATCAACATACGATTCAACAATGGAAAGACGGTTGATTCAAGGTTGGGTTATCCAGCCTACATGTCAAATCTTGTTTCAGCCTTATTCCAATCGTCAGGGTTGACTTTTTCTACCTGCGACACATTTACATCCTCATTTGTTATATTGAAATGACGTCTTGACATGTTTTTGTGTTAAATAGTCATAGAACTGCATTTTATGTTGGACTGCATAATGAAAATAAAAATTCCTCTATTACATCCTCTGTATCAATTATAATCCCCAGATTTGTATTAATTACGATGGCGCTATGTACGAAGAGTTTCTACATCAAGTAGAATATATAGACCTGTGTACACGTGAGTTGCACACGTGTGGCGCTTAGGTGCACCGGTGCCATGACTAACTTGTTAATTGAATTATGAATATCCATAATTATGGAAGTTGGTCGGCCTGGTTGATGTTTCTATCGGATAAAATGGGGAGATGAAAATGGGCATGAGGCAGGCGTCTGAATTTTCAGCTATAAATAAATTAACGGAAACGAATGAGCCATCAGCAGTACAGGGTCAGAGCTCGGCGTGTTTTGTCTCACTTCATTGTCAAGTATTTATACGAATACACAAATTTTGGTGAATATCCAATTTATCCGGGGCTTATGTTCCTTTGATTAATTTCATGAATTATAAAAGTAAACGCTGGGCGTTTGTTACACTTTATGTAACAGATGTTTAATGCACATTTTAACTCTTTGATAGTGTTCGCCTAACCATGACCGGCTGGTTAATTTTTTAATACGAGACCAACCGATAGTGACTCTATTTCGGCATAAAATGGTCAATTAAATCCGGGTAGTAGTTGCCAATGACAGCGTTTCAAGATTGATTAAAAATCAATCAGGATCAGGATTTTAGAGTAAAATTTGATTTTAATTTTCGTCAGAAGAATATTTCATCGGTTAAATTAGATTTTTTTTCTCAGCGTACAAAGATCAAAATTATTAAACAATCACATTTCAATTGGAACCTCCGAGGGGCCATGGCGAATGCGTTGACCGACCTACAGTTGAAATCTGAATTCGTGTAAGCAGGTATTCGTCCGCATGATCATACACTTCAAGCAGTTGGATTAATTAACAATTGTGAGGTATTCATTGGAATTCCATGGGGCGTGCGATCATGAAAGTGTTTATGCAAGAGGCGTTTTGATTTGCTGAGGATCAGCCTGGTCGCAGAAATTTCACTGAAGCCCAAAAATAGCTGGCAGCAGGGCATCAAATACGTCCCCAAATACTTCCGAAGTTCTTGCTTCCGGTCTAGAAAACTCCGAATTTAAAAGAAAATCCTCAGGAAATTGGTGCTAAACTTGATAGAAATGGTGGAGGAATTGAAATGACGTGTACTTGTAAGGCTGGACTCATTGGAGCATGTAAACATGCAGTTGCAGTGATGCGCTACTGCAACAGGTGACTGTTGCTGATATTAATTATCTATTAGCAAACAAACCTGATCATATTGAAATTGGATATTAAAGCCGTAATTTATTTTTCTGGGATGATCCGGCAGAACTGAAAATAGTTGTGGGATCATATTCATTGAAATTGAGAGGACGGAGAATTTCATTTAACTAGCCTTTATTTTTTAAACAAACAAATAATAATGAAGGATTTGAAGCAAGTCTTGAAGAGACCTTAAAGGATGTGAACTAATTGGTGACCGGATGAGAACTGAACTCTAAAACTAAATATCTTAAACTTGTGACTTATCCTGGCCTAGTTTTCTCCCACTCTTATGTTATTCTAAATCAATAGTCATTGTAATTCCTAACACTACACACTTTGTCTCAAAGGACCACACTCAATAGTCAAAAAGGCACGTATGCACTTGTAATATGACGCTATGCCCGCACTAAATTCGTTACACTTGGAGGAAACTCTAAACTCTAAAGACTGAAAAAAAAGAAACAAATACATGACCTAAACTCCTAACCAAAGATCTATTGATTGATAAGGTAAACCCATAAAAATAAAAGAAAGTCTTTATTCTTATTTCTATGAGTCCATAGTTTTACTGGCCTGGGAACATTTTTTCCAAAACCCACATAGTTAATTAGGTGTAATGATAATAGTATATTATGCAACATGTGCGTAATGGTGTTTTTGACTCGTGGGAGGTTGTAACATGAGCCGAAGGCGAGTGATATAATCCCACGAGTCAAAAACCACTTTTTTCACGAGTTACGAACATAATTTGTCATTTCAATGTGTCGAAAAAGTATTTTTTCGACACAGTGTGATGGATAAGAAAATTAAATGCCTGTCAAATCGGGACACGATTTGAGAGTCGTAATTATATAAAATCTTCACGATTTGGCGTTAGCAGGAATTAATGTCCAACTCCATTTTTTAATTTTTTCACTGAAAATAGTCCGCTGCGCGTTAAGTGACTGAAAAGTTACTTTTCATCACGCTGTATCGGAAACGACTTTTTCGACACATTGAGATGAAATAGTATATTTCGTAACAAGTGAAAAAAAATGGTTTTTGGCGAGTGGGAGGTTTAAAAAAGCACTTTTCCGACACAGCGTGATGAAATAGTATATTTCGTAACATGTGAAAAAAGAATGGTTTTTGACTCGTGGGACTATATCCCTCGCCTTCGGCTCCTACTCACCAGAAACAATTTTTTTTCACTTGTTACGAAATAGACTATTCCATTGTCTGCATTTTAACGAAGAATTTAAAAACTCCGTTTAGCAGCGCAAATAACCTGCATCACGAATAATTTAATGTTAAATAAGGCAGACTGTGTATATCAGTGCTAGAGTTCCCAAAAGTAAAGTTTGGGGAATATTCAATTCACCCCGGATTCATGTGCCTTTGATTTAATTCATGAATTGCAGCAGCTTCATGTAACAGACGTTTAATGTACATTTTAACCCTTTGATATCGTTCGCCTGCCCATGACTGGCTGAGTAATTTTTTACCACGCGCCAATCGATATTGACTCTATCCGATTACAAAATTGTCAATGAAATTCGCGGGACTCATTATCAACGTCAGTCGCCGTTCAAGATTGATTACAGGCTTTTGGGAGTGCACGGAGTCATGGAACCGCAGGCTTTTAGCGGAGTTGTCAATTTAGTACAACCTCATCGAATTCACGCGACAGGGACTGCATGTGGGGCTTTGCCCTTTGATCTACCATAAATTTATGAAAAATTGTATTTTAATGCGAAATATTTTCACTGCTTCATTTTCCGTTTTCCTTCCTCTACGACTGAACTCAGCAACCGTCGCATTCACAGAGGTCACACGGTTGCTGGATCGCGGCCTCAAGTTTCCACTTTACCGTCCACTTGTGTCTACCTCAACTAGTCCAAAACTTGGATTAGTTTGCCTCCCACCTAGAGACCCTTATACTTGCGCCTGAGAAGTTTTGGTGCACTGGGACTTTTATTGTTTCTACGTTGCATCAGCTGGTGTGGTATATTCCATTTGTACTTTTCAGTTTCTGGGGGATATTTGATTTTAGATACATTTTTTCTTAATTATTCCGGTTTTATTAAGGGAGAGGGAGGCTAAATCGAGGTAATTCATCGTTCATATCTCCTGGTTGTGTAGTGGGATTGAGAAGAATTAGGTCCTAACGTAATCTTAAAGCTTGTAAAAATAGTTTAAAACTGAGCGAGACAGAGAAAAATTCTACCTTCTCATAGTCGCATTATGGTCGGTTAAACACTATCCGTTTGTTCGCTCTTCCCTATTTTTTGTTTGATAATCTAGTCATTTAATTGCCTTAAATAGACATTTTAGTATTTGGTGTTTTAATTAGTTAACCTATTCTTTTCGCTCAAGAAGAAAATATGTTGGAGCTTAACTTGATTAGTATTTTTTATTCAAATTTTTTTATCCAGCGCCAACTGAAATTGCGAAGAATTAAAAATTATAAAAATTTGTAATTCCCATTAATTATTAAAGATAAAAGTTTTTAGAATGTCCTCACAGTTTATAAATTGCACAATTTATTGGCGATCAATATTTATTAATTCATCGAGATCGAATGGCATTTTTTTACCGCTAAAGTAATGAAGATTAACCAATTTTTCTCGGAATTGAATTCGTCGGAATTTTCCAGTGTTAAAAGTTCATTCGGCGATTATCAATTTCAAGCAATTAAAGATCCTGAAAATTTCCAATCCCAGATTTTTTAAATTTATCAATTTAGTTGGGTTTAATATTGATCGACGATGGATGGAAATATTTTTCTAAAATAATTCAGATTCACCAATTTGTCACGAAATCAAATTTGCAGGAATTTTCCAGTGTCAAAAGCTGGTTCAATGATTGACATATTTTTGATTAATTCACAGCTTCGCATCACTAGGTAGTGCGGATGGCTATCTCACCAATTGCAGGTCATAATTTTTTTCCATAAAACACGTCGCGAGCGCTCAAAAACGGCCGTATCGTGCGGTGGTTGAACGTCGGGGTCCGAGGAGCGAAATGGACGTATACGCGTTCGGAATTGATTTCTTTAATGTTTTATAACGGGATTTATGGGGCCAACTGGGATGGGATACCCCAGTACGAGGGATAGATGTACAGTGGTAAAATTTACGGCAGCAGCATCGACGTTCTCTGTTGTATATACACACCAGCAAGTGAAATAAAGATAGAACGAAGCTGCCGGTGAAATGCCGGCTGTACTGGTGGGTGGGAGAGGGTGGGGTGTCGAGGAAAATTTTAACCTGAGGGCAAAATTGTTTTTAGAATCATGCTGACCCGAGCGAATCTGCATAGCCACCGCAACAACCACGTTGACGAGCTCTGTGAATGTGCTCGGATTATTTCTTCGTGGAAATGGACAATTTGCGAAATTATGGATTTAAAGAATTATTAAATACGATAGTTTCAGATTAATCGAATTATTTACGTCATTTTTTAGCAGTGGAATTTTCAGTGAATGGAAAATTCCACAAAATGGTTGTCATGAATACTCCAGATGTCTACAGATTTTTCAGTAATTAAAGGATTAAATAAAAAGTGCCCGGCTTACTTTTTCAAAGAAAGAGACAATTTTGGGAATTATAGATTTGAAAAATTATTAATTACGTTGGTTCCCTTGATTTTCGAATTTTTTAGAACTTTAGTTCAATTCACGGTCGGATTAATTCGATTTTTCGCCTGATCGTTCAGCCGTAAAATTAATAAACAACAGCACAACTGAATTTTCAATGAACCGAAATTTTCAGGAATAAAATACGCGGATAGTGACGTCCTTGGTGGCAATAGATAATTCACAGAATGATGGATTTAAAGAATGACTAATTACAATAGTTTCAGTTGATGTTTCGATCTTTGATAATTTTATTTTAATTCAATATCAAGTTAATTGAATTTTTCACGTGATTTTGCATGAGTGAAATTTATAAAAATCAAATTTGGAGCGGCTCCAGCCGAATTCTGAACAAACAAAATTGTTGCCTGAATACTTCAGATTTCAACAGCTTTTTGAGTAATAAAATGTGCAAAAATTCCATATAAGGGAGTGGTTGTTGAACAATTACTAATAGGCTGAAAAAAGTAATTATCAGGAGAATAATTTCGTTTCAGTGATCATTAAGATTTTTATCTTCTCAATATTAAATTCCACCTACATAATTTTCTGAATAAAAATCGATGTTACTGGTTTTGAGTTTTGAAGCATTAGAATTGTATTTTGAGCTTGGGCATCATCAAATAATTAAATCATCGAGTGAAGCCGGAAAAGTTTGTGGATGGGAAGTCACATCCGACCATGTTTGGTATAACATCCTGTCAAATATACACAGTCCGATATTGTATTACGAATGTAATCACAATTTTGGTGGCAATGTGATGAAAGCTCTGTAACCTTTTGACACTGAAAATGGAGTATGAAATTGTAAATTTGTCCGGATGCCCGACAGTTGAATATTCCCCGTTTATTTCGTGTGTTTTGGGAAGCACTGTCGAACGAAGATATTTACTGCAGTTTTTGTTGCGGACGTGACTTCACCCGAGACAAAGTTATTTTCTCACAAATATTTTACACGCTTTGAGAATAAACTCGTAGTATTGGAAAGTTCTAATTACCAAATTATTTTGGAAAATGAATTTTTCCAAAAACTATCATAATCCAAATTTAACTTATAATTCATAGCGAAAAAAGTATTGGTGAAATTAAAACAAATGTAATTGTGATTTTTAACAATTACGAGTTTTTATAACATTTCTGGATAGTTTTTTGTTACTAAAACATCAATTGAATTTTGTAATCTTTAATGAAAGATCAATTTTCAAGTCTACATTGCCATGAAAATGATGGCAAAGAATAATTTAATGATTTTCCCAATTATAGTAATTTATAATTATTTATGCCACTCTTGCCTGAAACCAACTGATTACGCACTCGGCGCTTCGTGCCTTGTGCCTAATTCAGCCGGTTCCTCAACGTGTGTGGTTACATCACTCGCCTACGGCTCATGCTGCAAACCCCACACACGTTGAAAACGAAATTACCCCACACGTGCTGAAATATACTATTTCCATTTCTATCCCCTTACGAGTGTTTATGATGCGTTCGCATCTCAACCGGCAACCCTTTTAGCAGTCTGGCCCGACAAACCGAAATGGCGAGAAATCAAAGGGTAAAAAATGCTTCTACCCTTCCATATCTGATTTACCCTTATCATCCCCAGCGCTTATATATGTATATATGTTATGTCACTTTTTTTACCCTTTCCATTCTCCCGATTTTTACCAAAATCGGCACTCTTTTGACGATATCTCAAAATCAATGGATCCTCTCGCCCCGCGGTTTGTTCCATTCGAAAGCTGAGCTCATTTTCCCTCGATATAGCGTATTAGCAAGTTTCTAAAATGATTTTTTTGTCACTCAGTCCGTAAAGCACTACTTCACGGCCGCTTCGCGGCCGTGAACCACCGCCCGCAGGCGTCGCGACAAAAAATATTGTTTGACACGCGGCTGTGAAGAACTTTTCTGTCTCATATGATTACAGAACTCGCCTTCGGCTCGTCCTGTAACCTCATATTCGTCAGAAAAGTTCTTCACGGCCTAGTGTCAAAATGTACTATTCGAAGCGTTTTTACAGTTTCTCGGAAAATCGTAAAATTACCAAAAAAGGCGTGAAAAAATCGTTTTAGAAACTTAACAATAGCTTATTTCAATGGGAAATGAGCTCAGCTTGCGAATCGAGCAAACGCCGAGGCGATAGGATCAATAGTTTTTGAGATATTGCCGAAAATGAGTTCAGCCAGGCGAAAATCGCTGAAATTGGACGGCCCCAGGGGTCAAACAATCGAAAGTCCAAAAAATCACTAAAAATGAAATCTGAGAGGTTTTATCAATCGGAAATTTCCTCAGCTTTTCAAATCCGTTGGAATTCTGGAGCTGAGCCTGATAGTTTTCAAGATATCGGCGGTTTTGTGCCAAAAATTTGTATAAAGGGCCCTGAAGGGCTGAAAATATCCTGGATGAGAAAATTCCAGCAACCATTTTCTTATCAAATTCAAATTCGTAAAACTGAAAATTCGGGGAAAATTATTGCTTATTTTTCAATAAAGTTTTAACAATTGTACGCAAATTATCTTCCACTCGTTTATGTAAACAATTTTTTAATTGAAAATCGATGCTCTTGACTTGCGCTCCCGAAGCATTGAAATTTTTAATGAAATTGTTGCTATTGTTGATCTTCAAAAATTCACTGGGAGATTGAATTGCCCAATGCAGCTGGGAAAAATATTTAGATTGTCTCCTGTTATTTGTTTCCTAATGTCAAATTCCGATTCGCAAAACGTAAAATTGAAATTAAATTATTGCTTATTTTCCAATCAATTATGAACAACTTTAAGCGAATTCTGTCCCACTTTTTTATGTCCACAATTTTTCAATTGTCAATCGATACCCTTGACTTGTACTTCGGAAGTGTTGAAATTTTTTACTGAAATTGTTGTTGTTGATATCGAAAAATTCACTCTGACGATTGAATTACCGAGTGCAGCCGGAAAAGTGTTGGGATGGGGAATCGCGTTGTTCATGTTTGATATGTCATCCCGTCAAACATGGACACACTTGCTATATGCAAAATACATTACCAGGGTAATTCCAATTTCGCTTGCAATATGATGAACGCTCTGTAAACTTTTGACGCTAAAAATACAGTATGAAAAGGTAAATTTGTACGGATGTCCGGGAGTTGAATATTCCGCGTTTATTTCGTGTATTTTGGGACATTTGACAATTTTACTGAAAATATTGTTAAGAATGTGATTTTACACGTCCAAATCCCATTTCATTTGTCACATTAAAATATTATTACGCGTCCAAAAAATTGTGCCCGATGAAAAAGCCTTCCAATAGATTCATCTTCAACCAAAATATTCTCAACAAAATTTTCCTATACCAAAGATAAAAACAATTTATTCGAGAAGTTGTTTTCTCGTGCTCCAGTTGCCCCCATTTCTCGAACCATTATAAAGTTTCCTGACAAATGGTTTATTGTCTCAAAGTAAAATATTATCACACTGTCAATTTTTGAGCCGGTCATTTCTTCATAAAAGCAAAAACTTTTTTAAAAAACGTGTTTTTTTTCGCAGCCTACACTTATTCATAGGAAAATTTTCTCGAGACACTCGACCAGCGTAGCCTCTCCTCGAGTTGGCTCCCCTTAAAAATATTATCTTTCGATATCGACCGAGTGGATCGCGAGAGCCTCAATAATATTTGTGGATCGTGCATTGATGGCTGGGAATAGCCATTGGATTGGCCCTCCTGATTGCGTTCCACGTTCCCAAACTATCATCCGGAGATGCAATTTTCGTGCGGAAAAAATAGCTCGACCAGGTCAACTGGATTATCATCCATTGGAGCAATGTGGTATTCCAGTTAGTATAGTGGAAGACGTGTAGAAGCTCTGGGGTTGCTCTCATTCCATTTGCACGTGATTCCATTCCAACTACCGCTGTCGTACCATTCTTGTGCATACAGACCAGTTCTGCTATCGCCCCTCGCTTTCCACTGCTCATCTACCAACCGCATCGTTCGGATATTAGTTTAGTGTGGCATTTGAAATGCCCTTTTACCAACAGTGGGACTGCAGTTTAATTTCAAACTTTTGTTTACTTTTCAATGGCTCAGAAGACCTTCCCATATTAAATATTCAATGCTCAATGTTTGCTCGGTAATCTTGCGGTACTTCTTCGATTTCATTTGAAGAGTTTTGAATAGTTTATGAGATATCGGAGGGCTGTGGAAAAAATGAACAATCGTTGAAAATTATTTATTATTTACTTTTTTTTCGAAAGAGGATTCTTACTGATTTTGTTATATGGGTGATTCCATGGAAATTGCGATTTTTTACGCCAATATTTTTTCGAATATCAAGATGGCAGTAAATTTTTTTCTGAACGTATTTTCGTTATATTGTGGGTATTAGAAAGAGCCCCTGACCTGCATTGCGCTACAACTTTAGTTATTGATTTTAATGTGAATTTCAATGAATAAGCCGCGTTTGTGACATTTGAGGTTGTGACATTTCGTGTTTAACTTAATCTCATTCGATAGCGGTTTGATTATTATCGATTTCCAATGAGGATCAGGTTTGAATGAACGGGTTCTATATATATATATCAATGTTCGAATGAAAATTATGCATGAGAGCCGAGAAATAACAAAACACGTTTGTGACATGAAAAAGTATGACAGACCTTTTTTCGAAGTCATTAAGGCAAATCTGCTCCAAAAGAAAGTATTCATCGGCCCTGATGAGTGTAAGCATTGTAATAAACATCTTTTTAGTAAAATATGCAACAGTACTCATTTAATTACGGCATAAAATGGCGCTGGAGGTGATTATTCATTTTTTCGCAAAACTCGTGGACAAAGTTTAATACTTTATAGCCGGCTTGTTATACACGATACCTAATTAATTTTTGTGGGAAAATGTTAGATTTTCAATCGCCTTTCATACCCCAAAGAGATAACTCGTTTTTATTATCAATTTATGATAGAAAATATCGATTGAATGGTCAATTTCAATAAAATGACAGACCACGGTTGTGATATTTTTCGTATTCTTTGACGGTTTACAATGAATTTATACAATGGAATGGTTGAAATTTGCGCTGAACTTATGTGACTCGATGCGGCGAACATGATATAGTGATAATTTTTCCAAAAATTCATCAGTGAATTCATTTTTTTTGACAATAAATATATATATTGTTAGAACACTTTTACATTTTTTGATTTTATTATGGGTTTAGTACCTCTTTTAACTATTATTTTCTAGTAGATAAATTGATTTCAGAATTTTGACGAA
>JAPYZM010013187.1:0-10007 GCA_030522845.1 Psyttalia concolor | reverse complement strand
GGCCCTAACCAGGCCCCCTTAGTCCGGGCCAAATGCCTCCAACGCGTTACAGTCTTGACCAGGACCGTATAAAGTTTACACACATGGCCCTGATGTCCGTAGTACGGCAAACCATACCCGGGCCGGATATGACACGGGTCTGAATTTCTAGTCGGGTACTTGTTTCGGTAGCCATTATAACCTAGCGTGTCGAATATCGCTTCACACTTTCCTATTATGTCTAAGTCTAAACGATACGTTACGATACGGCAGGACTACTGACCCTTATATGGATGCTGTCTGGATGACAGGAGAGAGAAAGCATACCTGCACTAAGAGAAAGACGTACTTTTAGCTGCGAAATTAATTCTCAGTTCAAGAAAATTCTTTATGCCCCTCCTGCCTGAAACCGGCTGATTACACACTCGGCGCTTCGCGCCTTGTGCCTAATTCAGCCGGTTCCAGGCCGCCTGGCATAAAATTATTTCCAGGACTTGTTGGGAAATTTCGTTCTCAACGTGTGTGGTTACATCACTCGCCTACGGCTCATGCTGCAAACCCCTCACACGTTCTCACACGCGCTGAAATAGTATATGTGTGGGTCAATTTCGTTTTCAACGTGTGAGGGGTTAGCAGCATGAGCCGTAGGCGAGTGATTTAACCACACACGTTGAGGACGAAATTACCCAACAAGTCCTGAACATAATTTTATGCCATGACGCCTGGAACCGGCTGAATTAGGCACAAGGCGCGAAGCGCCGAGTGCGTAATCAGCCGGTTTCAGGCAGGAGTGGCATAATATACTATTATTATCACATAATTCTTGAGCCAATCTTTTTCTTTTGTTCCTCAACTATTTTTTATTGTCCAGAGAAGAAGTTATAAGGTTTTCCATTCCCTCAACAACTTGCATACTTAAAGGACAAGAGAAAAAGATTGGCTCACGCATTACGTGCTAGTTAAAATATTTTTGAACTAAGAAATAATTTTCCAGCCAACAGTACGTTTTTCTCTCAGTGTGTAATTCACGTGATCCATCATTGTTGATATAATTTTTATATTTATGTATAATCAACGAATTGCTCGATACGTCATGAGTCTTGAATGCTATTTATTCAGGGTTAATTATTTTAGTCTGTCGTATGAGGTCATTCGATAAGCCCCACCAGGTAAACCATTTAGTTTGCCATAGCAATAATGAAACATTTCACCAAATGATTGATACAAATATCCGAGATTTTGATGAGGTATTGTCCGCTGATGTTGATCTCTGGACAGAAGGTAAATCTCCTCAAAATTATCCTGCCTGCTGAGCTCGAGTTCTTATGGGGCTTGCATCCAATTATATTCCATGTACTTTATTGGGACGCTGTTAATTGCTTTCCAATTCTTTTCATGACATGCTCACTACTGTGTGATTACGGAGTAGCGACATTAACTGCACCACCAGAATAAAATACTTTCAATCCAGTAGCGATCCCGATCTGCCTGAATATTATAATTTACAGTGGCCAAACCAATGTCAGAACTGTGAGATAATCGAATTTGATGTGGAATACATCAATTTACACATTATCAAAACTTCAATATAACAGGGCCAAAAATGAGGCTATAAATTGTGCGGAGTCTCAAAGGTTTTTTGTTGAGCTAAAAAGTTTGTACAGATCCGCTGCCAGTGAAGTGCAAAACCACTCTGCTTCACAAGTATGGGAATATTTAAATTGATTCAAGAAATGAAAACAAATTTCTGGTAAAGACATGAATGAACTGTTTATATTCCGTTCAAGATATGCGAACATACGTATCTCACAAACACCAACAGTTTTTGATCGTCTGTGAAATGTACTCTTTGACAGAAGACATGAATCTCATATTAGTCCTAAAAATTATTCAAAGTGTTCCTCGCTAAAAATGACAATTCCCACTGGAACGAGTAGGGGAGCAAACACAGCCCTGCAATTGGATGATGGGATTGGTCTTACACCTGTACGCTCGGTCATCCTGACTTAGCCCCGAACTTCGAGTGTTTGTGAGCAGAACAATGGGCCTACACAAGTGGTCAGGAGTGAGAGAGACCAAGTGCTTAAATGCCGCTTGAAAAAGGGAACTGTCTCTGTGAAAGGTTCCATGAACTTTTATAATTATAAGTTGAGTTCAAAGGGCTTCGTTTTTGAGTGGTCCAGGCCACGCCGAGAGGTTTTTAGTTTTACTACTCAGTTCCTATTTACCCAGGTTTTTAGTGTACCGCCTACAATCGGTTTCCTTTATTGTAAAGCGTGAAAATATTTCCCGTGAAATGAATAAAAATTATAACATTATTGAAGAACAGATGTGAATCTTAGCAGTTGAATCTAGTGAAAATATAGATATTATAGGGGCTCTATATGTAGTAACTAACATCCTAGGCGACTACGCCTCAAACGCACTTTTCTGGGTCAACTTGGCTAAGCCTCTTTCAGTTTTTTGCAGATTTCTCAAGAACTCATTGAGACATCGGGGCGCGGTCAAAGGCATTGAATTCCTCAGGGAATTTCGTATCGATATAGATATCCGTGATGCCGTTAAAAATAGATTTTCCATGGGAAAAGCCGGGGCGAAATACCATTTTCATCACGCTTTATCAGAAAAAAATATTGTTCGTAACACGTGAAAAAAGTGGTTTTTGACTCGTGGGATTATATCACTCGTCGTCGGCTCGTGATATAAAGCTCCCACTCGCCAAAAACCTTTTTTTTTCACTTGTTACGAAATATACTATTTTTGATGATCTCCTCAACCTCAGTTTTTCGGCGGTATCTCGAGAATGAGGAGAGATATCTATCCGGGGTAAATTCCATTGGATTCCTTAGAAAATTTCCCCATCGATCTATATAACCTGCTTGCAGTTAAAGTAAATATGGAAAAAAATTCTGAGCGTGAAACTTTCACTTACCGCGCTTTCGAGGTCTCGAGATCCATGTACCCCTTTTCTTTACGGCCCTAGCAGGTGAAAATTTGGATTTTTGGCCATATCTCGAGAACCAATGAAGATATCGAAACGAGGCCAACGCCATTGGATGTCTTCGGAAATTTTAGTATCCCTTAGAAATGCCTCGTACCGTCAAAAGTGCCAGAAATGGACTTTTGACGATGCTAGGCCGAAAAAGGGCCAAAAATGCAACTTTTTAAGTCACTTTCCCTGACCCTCTCGCAGTTTTTTTGAGATTTTTCGAGAACTAATTGAGATATCGGGGTGCGGTCAAGGTCATTGGATTCTTCAGGGGATTCGGGATCGATATAGATACTCTTCATGTCGTTTAAAGTCAATTTGAAAAGAAATTCTGAGTGTGAGAGCTTCACTTCCCATGCTTTTGAGGCCGCGGGATGCATACTCAGTCCCAGAGTGACCCAGAGTTGACTCTGTTACTCTGGGAGTTACAATTCGGCGAGTGACTCAGAGTGTCTGTGCAACTCGGGGAGTCACCAGAGTGACCCAGAATTGACTCAGTAATTCGGGTTCTCGCAGAGTTCACTTTGTAACTCTGGATCATCCGAAATTGGTTGCTCTAATCGGGTGGAAAATGTTTGTTTCTGTCAATTTTCTGGGGAATTTTCTAGAGACATTTCGAATAAAATAACTGAATAAATGAATAAATGACTACGGTTCAGTCATCATAACTTTTAACATCAAACGAAGGAGTGCGGGTAACGCGACCATACGCAAAATGGAGGTGGTGGGGGTAGCATTTAATTTTAAAAGTTATGCTGACTTCAGTATATCAGCAGACAAAATGTGGGAATTTGTACAAAAAGCTTTCGGGACCCTGCACAATCTATGACCTCATTTTCGGACCTGCTATATTGAACTTTGCGTATGTACCGACCTAGCCGCCACTCCCATGTAGCTTCTGGAATCCACCGCGAAAAAGAGGACGTCTTTAACCCTCGAGCACTGGCGCTATGGTCTCAGCGTCGCCGTTTTTGTAAGTTTCATGATATTACTAAAAATATGAGGAATTAGGCTCTGCCTTTTTACAAATTCCTCGCATAATATGTTCCGATGAGAGTATACACGCCTCGGTTGCCCTAAAGTGACTATTTTTTTTTAATCAATTTTTTTGTGGAGTGCGACAGGCGAAGCTCTCACCACGCGAGTACTCTCGTAGTAGAAATTTGACGAGCAGTGTTGACAACTCTCGTGACAATCCCAAGCAGCGCGTGGAGAGTGGGGGAGCCTTTTGGCAACGTTGCGCTCGAGAATACACGGGCGGCGCGGCGCTTGCCACGCGAGTAACGACGATCGGCCAAGAGGCGCCAGTGCTGGAGGGTTAACCGGGCGAGGCGAGATTAGAATGTTCACTTTCTGTTCATGTAGGCAGAAATTAGTATATTTCAACACATGTAGGCAGCTTCGTCTTTAACGTGTATGGGGTTTACAGCACGAGCCGTAGACGAATTGAGGACGACATTCCCCAACAAGTTTTGAACCACATGTTATGCCACGAGCCCTGAAACCCGCTAAATTGGTCACGAGGTACGAAGCACCGAGTGCGTAATCAGTCGGGTTCAAGCGAGAGTAGCATAATAGTATATTATGCAACATGTGCGTAATGGTGTTTTTGGCTCGAGGGAGGTTGTAACTCCCCTTCGGCTCGTGTTATAATCCCACGAGTCAAAAAACACCATTACGCACAAGTTCCATACAATATTTTTCATCACGCTGTGTCGGAAAAGTAACTTTTCAGTCACTCTCCGCTTTGCGTCGAGTGCCTGAAAAGTGCTTTTCTGACACATTGAGATGAAAAATATTAAATATTGTTCGTAACACGTGAAAAAAGTGGTTTTTGACTCGTGGGATTATATCACTCGTCGTCGGCTCGTGATATAAAGCTCCCACTCGCCAAAAACCATTTTTTTCACTTGTTACGAAATATACTATTATGTCATTGTGCCCGTAATCAATTTTTCTGCCTACATGGACCCAAAGTGAGCATTCGCTTACTTTCGTCCATTTCGGCAGAAAAATTGTATTCAACCCTCGGGAGGAAAATCAGACACGCATTCCACACGTGCTTACAACCCTCGCCTTCGGCTCGGGTCGTAATTTAGCATGTGAGGACGATTTGTCAACTTTTCCTCCCTAGGTGAGAAATATACTATTTCGTCACTGCTGCTACGGTAAACCCGTGTCGAAATAGTACATTAGGTCACCAGGCGATGAAATTATTATTTGACGAATGTGGCTTTATAATCGGAGCCTTCGGCTTGAATTATAATCACATGAGTCAGATAATGATTTTATCGCCGAGTGACGTATAATATTTTATCGTCTCTACGCCAGGGACGCCAGGGACGAAGTGGCAACTTCGCTTACCGCAGCGGCACGAAAGTTGACACTTTTCGGCCGGAGGATAGGAAAGGACTTTTTGTTTAGTTAGTGAACGAAAGATGCCGCAATTCGCGACTCGCTGCCCGTAGCATCACAATCAAAAAATATCGTCTGGATACACGTGGGTCGGGGTGTTTCAACTCGTGTGATTCGCAGCCCTCGCCTTCGTCTCGAATCGCCAATTCCACGCTCGTTACCACTCCGCAACTGCTTGTATTGAAATATCCTATATATTATTAAAAGAGATGATGCGAAAGCATCGAAATTTTTACGAGAATCGATTGTTTTTTTATCGAATTTAATATCGAGTTATAGTGAGAACAGATATGATGAAACGTCATATCCGGCTATTTTGGGGTAAAAACATTAGCCGTATTTTGCATTTCTGTCAAGACCAGATAAACAACAATCATGAAGGATACCGATACAGAATATATCATTACTATCTCAACCAAACAGCTATTAAATGAAGTATGAATAATTAAGTGAAAAATTCCTATGACCAAGTCATCATTGTCCTTGAGAATACGATTTCGGGAGTTATATTGATTGCTTATTTCGAGTGACGATTAAATAGATATGATGATCATACGATGAGCCGTGCAATATTGAACAGAAGGGCGGGTGTAGCACGCCTTCCTCTGATGTTCTTTTTGATATTATTTCTATGAAAAAACTATGATAGTGTAGGAATTACGGGGAGAGCGCGTGCAGCGCGCCTTATAATGCTAGTTCTATTCTGAAAGAGAGATGAACATTTATCAAATCAAATCGAAACTCGATTTGAATCGATAGTTGAAGAGTAAAATCTTTCACACTGTATCCTCACTGTTCATTGGTCACGACTTACACTCATTTCCACTGATACTTCGTCTTTCATTGGCGCGCAGATACAGTAGCCCGTGTTCGGTTACTATTAAACTTTTGAAAAGCCTTACATAAGTGTTATGCGAAATTAATCGTTGAACCTTGACGCTTACCTTACCATGCATTACCCAATACAATCATAATTCAGTTTAAGAATGAGTTTTTGTTGAACTTGAGAGAGAGAAATTCGACACTAATAAGGAATGACTTTATCAAAATGAGTCAAAAAAATATTTTATTAAATCGCCGAGAGAAAAAACACAAACACAATAATCAAAATATTATTTTATCTTCAATTGTTGGTTGATTCCCCTTGGGTTTCCAACCCACTGAATCTTACGTTGTCTCCAGTGTATCAAGATCATCCTCGATATCTTCCAACGAGTCATTCAGTTGTTAGCTCTCTTAATCCTTTCTCGACAAATCGATCAAGTCAATTGTAGCCAGGCCACACAACTGGTAAAAGAATCTCTTCAACCGTGACTTTTGCTCGATGTTTTCCATTTTGTATGGAAGGATTCGATGTGCTCCAAATTTATATCTGAAATATTTAAAGTTAGTTCATGAAAAGCAAAAATTTCATGGAAATCTCATTTTTTAATAACATCTATTTCTTAATTATTTGCACAAATCAAAGAATTCGAAATTCTATACGATTGGTTGATGAAGCTTTTAACAAAATCGTTGAAAGTTTTTGAATTGTAGTATCTTAGGTGTTTTAGGAGTAAAAAACAAATATTCAATTTTAGGAATTAAAAACAAAGCATTCAAATTTTTTTACTCATAAAAACCCAACCAGTTTGGAATTTTTCAATATTTTTCCATATTTTTGAGGTATCTGCAAATTGAATTTTGAATTTTCATTTATTGGGGCGGTCAGAGAAGCTTGAAAATGTTCAATTACCAGCAGTTTTAGCCAATCCATCACTGCTAAAAGTTGATGATTTTCTCTCTTCGACGCTAGTCCCTGTCAAGAGTGTAACAACAGGTGATCCAGACTCGGCACTGAGTCCCACATTGCTTTGCTGTGTTAGATAGTGGCAACACTCGATGATCTGAAAGAATGCCCAGGCCTCCTTGTCCTTGGGCTTTGGTCCTTTAATGTAGGGAAGGGGAAGGTGTTCGTGGGGTCTCTGGGCTCGAAGAAATCTAGATCCCTTTCGAAACTGGATCTCTAACCATCTGGTGGCTTCACGCGCTTGACTACTAGTTCGTTTCATCTCGTCCAATACTTGAACGACTTTAAAATCAATGAAATAAAGGATTATTTGGTAAAGAAGATGTTAACTAATTGCTTACAATTACTTTTCATGGACAACCAAAAAAGAAACAAATTTTCAGTTGAGACCTACGACCTCAAGGTAAGAGTTTCAGTTGTCTTATGTTGAAAATGATTTAATTCCATTTAATATTTTCAAACATCTCGATTTCGGATTTTTAAGACTTCGGAATATCTCAATTTACCAATAATGTGATCATCCTAATGGGATACACTACTTTCTCTATTGCAAATAATCTGTTGTTAATCTGTTCGACAATAATCTCGTGAATTATGTTATTCTGAAATGACGATAATTTTTTAGACAATTAAATTGTCAACATCAAATTTTTGTCATGGGTTTTATATGATTAATAATTTTTTCAATTTGCATACGTCTAGACAGTAGGAAGAAAATTCCAAGCCTCAGAGCATGGTAGATATTAAAAGATACGGATCAAAATACATAAGAATTATTCGTGATATAACACAAATTCATTCTCAGAGCTATTCTCTCCTGGTTTCCATATCTTCTTGTGTATTCTTGAATGTTTTTCACATTTTTTATACTAATAGAAAACTTGGAATAAGACTTGTGACTGATTTATAGATTTTATTCCCTCAGTGTTTGTGTGTCGAACTAAAATTATCTTAAAAACCTTATAAATAGATTTTTCCAATTATTTACTACAGAAATGAGCATTAAGAATACGGAAAAACTTGAAAAAAATGATAAACATTCAATTTATGGTGGTTCAGGCGGGTTCATTTGAAGTTAGATAGCCTATTTGATTAAAAAAAAACCATCTCAAAGAAACAAATGAGAAAATTAGAATAAAGTATTTGTAATATACTCACCAACAGAAGGAATTACAATAATAAACTTCTTCGCATACATGAGTCTCTTCAGTACGGGCATAAACTTGGCCAAAGCTTCATGATCAGGTACCAAATAGGCAGACATTAACTTGGACCTCAGGCTGCTCTCCAACGCCCTGACCTCGGCCTTTAGCCACAATTTCCCCATATGCCTCATTAACTTTCCCCTGGACTGCTCCTCACTCCCATTCTCCTTCTCTTCCTCCTTCTCCTTCTCACAATTTTCGGTGTTCGGTTCCCCTATGACCCTCAGGTTCTTGGGATCCTTCAGCAATAAGAGTTTGTGAGTGTCGTCGAAGCTTACTCCAGTCTCCTCAATCCCCACCAGCTTTTTCCCGAAGCAAACAATCTTCTGAGTCCTCAGCAGCACCTGTTCAGTTCTATTCAACTTGAAATTGTTCAGAATTCTCCAATCCAAATTTTCTCGCGATCCTTTCAACACCTCCAGACCCTTGAGATCGCAGTCCTCAGGCAGTGGAATCCTCCCCACAAATCCCTGAAATTCATCTCTATCCCTCAAAACACCCAAGTTTTTCTTCAAATCAATCAACAATTCATCGACATCAATCATCAGTAAATTCGACAGTACCACAATTCTCTGTAAGAGAGTCCTCGAGCTCTTTGAGATGATTTTAATGATATCGGGGTGACTCTTCATCCAATCAAAGCAAATTTTGATCGACTGTAACAAATCCTCTTTGCAAAAAATACTCAAAAGTTCCCTAGGACTCAGGTTTTGCTTTTTCAGTTGAGCAACGAATTCCAAATCTGGCGGTTGAACATCTCCATTGGGGATATTTGTCTCATTATCTCCAATGACGTCATTCATCTTAACGTTACTATCATTATTGGGAGAGTTGTCATCCCCCGGGTCCTTCCTGTGACCATTCATCTCATTTTTTTGAGCCTCAGGTTCTTTACTTTCACTGATCAAAATGTCGTTTTCAACCTCATCTTCTGATGGGTCGTCATGTCCCTGGCTACACTCATCCTCCTCTTCAGTCTCAGATATATCGGAATTTAATTCATCACTGGAGGAGCCTATCCCCGGGCCATCCATGTCACTCCCCTCTGAGTCTGAACTGTTGAATCTTTTCCTAGGTCTTCTCAATTTTCTCAACAAATATTTCGACCTGTCCCGAGATTTCTTCGAATGTCCATTGACTCTTCCATTTTCTTTCTTCTCAGCTGGAGATACTTGTTTGGTGTTGTCATTGAGATCCATTGTTTTCAGCTTTTCATTTTCTTTTTCTTCAATGGTCTCAGGGATTATCAAGTTGACGGCGTCTCCATTGACCAATGATATTTCGAGGATGGACTCTTGGAGATGAATTATCGTTATCTGGATGAGCTTTGATAGAAGGGAAAGGATGAAAGCGATTATACTCTGGACGTGGGGTGACTTCTTGGACTCGAGTTTGGCGATGGACATGATGCAAATTGCGACCATTTTGAAGACAACGTCTTCAGTTAGATGGGGCGATTGATCGGTTTTACTATTGAGAAGGAATTCGTCGATAGTGTCGCCTTTCAACGAGGGGGTGCGGGATTGAGACTCGGTTTTATCGAGGGTCAGACAATTTCCGATTTCAGTTAGGAGATTCTGGAAGCGAAAATATTCAGTGGCATTAAAATTTCGCCATCATTCAGTTAGTA
>JAPYZM010013106.1:0-12114 GCA_030522845.1 Psyttalia concolor | reverse complement strand
CGCGCTCAGTTCCTGTATACTAGAGCGGGCGGTAGCCCGCGTTCGGGCTCGTTATTAAAACAAAACAATCTTCCCCACATTTGAATACCTCCAATTATAATATTTTTCTTGCAAAATCATGAGTTGTATAACGGTAAGAATTAGGTTGAATGCACACGTGCGCCCTGTCAACGCACGTGTTCCCCAACCAGTGTACATACAACGGTTTAACAAAGGCTCGGTACATGAGTGTATACCCGCGTTATAGGTGGAGATGTTATATGCAGGGGACGTTTGCAAACCGCAACGAAGATGAAGAAGTTGAGGAGAAGTAAGGCATGGCCTGAAGGCAGCCGCGGACCCAGAAAACCGTCGCCGACTGTGTGCTCCATACTTCTGCGTGGGAGCAACACACATTATGCCTTCAAGGCCCCTTCAAGCGCATACACAACACATTTGTACATGGATAAGTAACTGTTTCACCAGAAGATTCTCGAAAAGGTCACTTTTTATCAGCTGCGCTGAACTGACTTCATTTTTACCTTTTAAAGAAGGTAATTTATGCACCGTTCCACATCGCTGTGACGTCACAACAGTCCATTGGATAGGATTTTGAATAGGAAGGAAGAGGTCCGGGATTATTCTCAATATAAATTTTACACTGAATTTTTACTGAAAAAATGGATAGCTCAGACCGGGATTCGAACCCGGGACCTTCCGATTATTTATCGACGACGAGGGGTCTTTCACTCCCAAAACTCGTGACACAATGATTTCAAACTGAAATCGATTTCAATGTGATTTCCACTGATTTCAATGATTTTATGTGATTGCAGATGATTTCCATTACGAATATAATGACAGAAAGACGCTTACAAATTATCAAAGTCAAATTAATATCAATAGAAAAAAATGAGAGAAAAAATAAGAAAAAAATTATACTTCCGAAGCATTCTGCTGATATCATTGGTAGAAGGAAATATTATAAAATTTATAATAAATAAATTTTACTTCCTTAATTTGAAAAATAATAATCAGACAACACTGCTCGGTCGAATTTGATATAAGACCGGTCTCTTCAATTCATCTTAAATCCGCCCATCGAAGGCTCTGCGGATTGGCCGGCTCCTACCCACGTCTTCACTTCAAATTTCTAGTGCATATTGAGATTTATAGGAATACTCGCGCCTTGCACTCCGACTGCTGTATTGCGGCTCGAAAAATCTGGTATTAAATCAACTTAATTTTTAATCCGAAATTAACAATGTCTTTCAACCGAAAAGATTCTCCAATTCCGGGAAAATTTCCAATTTCGTTGGAGAGAACAATAATCCTCTTCGCCTGGATTCATGTAATTTGCATTACATCAACAATTGTTTGCTCGGTTCAGCAGTTCGATTATATAATATCCTGCACAACGAGAACAAAAGTTAACAACAATTACATATACCCTATATACTTCAATTAATAAAAAAAAGTATTCGCCGTACAAATCGAGAGTGTCTAAGTTGGACATAAGTTGGTATAATCAGATTAGGAAAGTCTGAATTCTCACGATCAATTAAATTCTAAAAATGACGCAAACTCAGTGCATTTACAGGAAACTCATTGCATTTCTGGCCACTGACTACCCTATCAGAAATTTCATGGGAATCAACTACGACGTTTTAAATGACTAACTGCCTTCACTGACAATAGCGTATCTAGACTGACTGGTATTATTATTTATTTTGACATTTAATTTAACTTTTCATAAGACAAGACACATAATTTTTATAAAACAATGACAAAAAATTTTTGGAAGCTTTCTACTGAAGCTAATTTTTATATATTTGTTTTTTTAGATTACATACAGTTTATTGTTTGCTTTGGGTGTGGTTTTTACAAGGTTAGGATGGAGTTTGGGCTCCCAAGCCCAAAAACACTCTCCTTACACTCTCTACCAAGCTAGAAAATTATGCATATCAAGGCTCGTCTCAGTCCTCAAAATTGCGTTTTTCGAGGCTCAGTTCAGCCCTTCCAGCGAGCCTTAAACGAGGCTCGTTTGACGAGCCTGAAACGATGTTCAGGGTGTGATGAGCCCTTTTTCGATTGTCGATTCCTACCTGGGTAATGGCGTGGAGAAGTAGGCGGTTTCCCAATGTTGAACAAAGCGGTTGGAATGTTTTTTCAACTGGGAATCAACTCCGGCGTGTTTGGCAAGTCGAGCCGTAGGCGAGGCGGCCAACCACGCGAGTCAAAAAACCCCATAACGATAACCCAGGAACGATATTTTTCCGTACTGATTTTCACTTTTTCGAGTTCGGACAAGGGCCCGTACCAATCCCCGGACGGGGAAAAGTGAAGAGCAGTTTGGAAAAATAATTTAAATATCGTGAATTTCAACTCAATTCGGCGTAATTACAACTCCCAAAAAACCAAATTCCTCTGAAATCTCTCCAATTTCAAAAAACTTTCAATTAAATTCCTCTCCCACAACAATAACAATAGCAACTCACAAGCTTTATCACACGATATCCCTGGGAAAATAAACAATTACAAAGTAATCAATGACCTCCGACTCTGGAACAAAAAAAAAAAAAACAAAACAGCTGATAATATTCTCCATTAAATGTGTTTATTCCCGAGTAGACGAACGATAGACCCATTTCAATGCAGCAGTTCCATTTGATGGCTCATCGGGGGGTCAAGTGTGCCCGCATGTCAATCGATAAATATTCACGGTCATCGCGTTACAAGACTTGGTCGATCATACAATAATGGATGGGGCCCCAACCACAACGCTAACTTAACGGGGCGTGCGCGGACATTTGACATGTCGAGAGAGTTTCGTGAGTGGAGGGGACGGGTGCGGAGGGGTGGGGGGTCAGAGGGGGAGGGAGGAAATAAGAATAAATAAAATAAGGAAAAGATCGAGGGCGACGCAGCGTCACACATGGATAGTGTGTAAAGCCGAAGGCCAAGTACTTCACCGGTGCAGCCAATGCGTTCTCTTGTTTTGTTACCAGAACACACCCGCATATGGAACACGGATCTCGTGTTACATGTACCGCAAGGTCGACGTTAGATACGGATCTAGCATATATTCCATTCTCGTTGGAATGGTGTACGAAGGCTGTGCCTCAAATCGAGGAAAAATTGTAACATGCGAGGTGTTTGACGATGGGAGGAGGCAGTGGATGACCCCGTCGTGGCATCAGGATACGCGGCCGCGTATTGGCCAAGTCGATGCTTGAACAAAGCTGTTCGCTTCCACTTTGTGCATAATAATTTATAGATATATTTTATTTTTTGGACTTAATGATAGTGATACGGCGTTTTTAGACTGGCGTCCCTTGCTTTCTAGCGATAAAATGGAGAAATAGATCTCGCTGGAGAGCAATGAGAGCGTTTATACTGTTTTGAAATGTTTTTAAGAGCACCCACGAGTGATTAAGGAATTTTGGAGAATGTCAACATGTGATGGTGCTGAATAAATCCGTCTCCGGGGCTCTAGTGAGTGGCTGTCTCAATTCCATCCGCCATCTCAGATTTCGCCTCAGACTCATCATCACCAAATCGTCATCTTCAACGAAGAAATTCCTATTTTCATTAGATAACTAATTCGTTCATTATCACTTTTAGTACATAGGAAATTGGTCTCGAGTGACACGCGCTTTGTACAAGATATGACGAAATTGACATGTTGGAAGAAACCAAAATCTAAATAAATAGCAGATTACATGAATCTATGACGAGAACTTCCTTTCTAGTATTGAAAATGCCGGAAAGTTCGCTTGGGATAAGAGAATCCCAGCTTGTAGAAAATAGTATATTAAGCAACATGTGCGTAATGGTGTTTATGCCATAGGTGCCCGTAATCACGCCATTCTAACCTCGCTTCGCTCGGTTAAATCGCGGATTACGGGTCGTGGGATTATAACACTCGCCTTCGGCTCGTGTTACAACCTCCCACGAGCCAAAAACACCATTACGCACAAGTTCCATACAATATTTTATGTCATTGTATCCTCGCACAACCTCGCTTCGCTCGGTTAAATCGCGGATTACGGGCACCTATGACATAAAGTTTTTTTTATCAATACGACAACTGCATGATTGATAAGCAGATTTCACGAGATTGAACATTGACCAGAGGATATTTTCTTGCACCAAGTATATTTCCTTGTCAAAAGGAGATTTTTCCCTGAGTGTACCGACCATAATAGTTCCCTTCATGTCGAGCCCGTAAGGCTGCATACTTGATTCTCTCAACCTATTGTGTATGATAGTCACGTAACAACTTCCCCCATCACTACTTTCCCTCGACTACTGAAGCTTTGTTAGTTGTTTTTTTAACAAGAAAATGCCTTACAATACGGGCAAATTAGCCTTGGATTTATACTATCATTCGACGATGATCTTTGCAGTAGAATTTTTAGTTTTTTTTTACCCGTGTCAATACAAAAATTACCCTCTACCGGTGGTAAAAAAATCGATTTTCCCGAGTTTCTTTATCTAAGAAAATCCGAAGCGTTACTTTTGGTTTTTGTCACGTTGATAAATAGTCTATGAGCCATGCTGGTATGCAGGCGCGTTACACTGCCACACAATTAAAAAGAATAATAAAATCTAATACAAATTCAAAGTCTAAAGGTTTTAAAAAAAATACGTCCAAGTTGATGTTTGGAATAATTTATCGTTAAAAAAAAATCGTTCAATCAAAAAGACAACTCAGTAGGATTATTTTTAATGGATTTTTAATTGGGTGGAACGTATGAGACCAATTCGAATCAAGTTTGGACGTATTTTTTTTAAGCTTTAGTTTTAAATTTTTTTGTTACAGCTGATGTATCATTAATCATAGAAAATCCCGCGACATCGATGAAAGTCGAGATTTTGGCTACTGGGGAGTTAACTGTTGGCGCCGGCGTATTATAACGGTTCCATTGTGCCGCGGACATCACGACTCGCTCGGTTTGCGGTTGAGAGAGTCTTCTGATTTTGAGGAAGATGGCTATCGGTGTGACTGATCTCACTGTGAATTTAGTACATTTGATTGCCATCTGATTGTCGAGATATATCCGTATTTATTCTGTAAGTGCTCGGTAACGTGAACTGGGTGGCGGGGGGCAGAGGCTATGGGAGATGTCAAATCATGTCGAATGTAGAATAGCGAAATCAGAACGAGACCGTAAAGACTGTCTAAGTCGTCCTGAACATGAAAAAAAGATTCTTGGAAAGCACGACATTTAACCCGTCAGCGGTCGCGCTATGAGATTTTCTCTCACGCTTTTATTTCAGGGTATAGAAAACTTGACCGAAAACTCGATTATTTTCGGCGGAAGTTCTTCTATACCCCAAGTAACTATCCCTCTTACTTCTGAAACCGGTCCGAATGACCTAACATTTGTAATTAATTTTTTTTTTAATTTTATCAACCTCCGTCACAAAATGTGAGAGATTCTCTCACTGCGCACCTAAAGGCAGTTGGCGAGGAGAGCGCTTCGGGTGAGCTGGATCGCGGCCGATAAAGGCCGAAGAGCTGAACGGTGGTGGGCCGGTGAGGTGGGGAAAACGCGGAAATCTGTTCGCAATTTTTGTATAAACAATGTAAATAATATATAAATATAATAAGTTCAAAATTGAAGACGTAAGTACGATCAAATGTTGTCTTATCGTATGCGCTCGTCGCCGCGAGGGTTTCTCTCATTGCGCGCATAAGCATTACCGGAAAGTTGGCGCGACCAGTGACGGGTTAGAGACATGTTGTTCTTTTTGAAATCGTAATTTACAGTTTTTTTTAAATAGTCACGTGACATGTTTTTTTTTTTTAAAATATCTGGGGATTTGAGAGCAATCACGTATTTTTACTCCCGACCTTTTTCGTTGACATCATTGCAAAAAAATAAGTTTCGTACCTCTTGATGTCATCAATTTTCATAAGTTTTTTATCAGCGCAGATTCCCTGAAAATTCTCCACCGCTCTCAACTCGTCATTAATCATTCTATTAGGAAAATAATTCTCTCAATCCGCGCACTGTCATACACGAATACAGAGGCGCGAATTGACGCTTAAAACTTTCCAGAGGTCTTCCACTTCTCCCTCAGCTGATTGCGGACACGCGAATCGAATGATTTAGCAGGCGCGTCAGCCGATCCATCAAGTAGTATATGCACTGAGCGCGGCGCCATTGATCTCCGCCTGCTTTGGGCCTCTGAAAGATCCTCCGGGGCTTCTACACGATCATCGCACCATTGGGAGTGCCTATGGAAACCCACTCGCAATTTAATGCCGCGAAAAACAAAAAAAAATGATTCCTAGAATTTTCCCATCATCCCGGCGTTTTTTTCATCATCATCATCACCATTTCCTTCTTCATACGCCCATGTGGGTCACCATTTGTCTGCAAAGCCCAGGGATTACAACACACCATCCACTTTGTTGTCACTCGGCGCCCAATAAGTAACTTTGTCTCGTTGTAATTCACCCGGGAGACAGGATTGCGGGGATTTGTACACAATCCCGAGTTTACGATCGCAACATTTACAAATGCGGTTCCGCACAGCGGATTGGGGCCCTGTTGGGCTTTATTTTATGACTTGAATGTTGAGGACGCTAACATACCAGAACCCCAGATGACATGAGACCATTACTTCCAAGCGATTACCCCCGGGTTCAGGGGTTCAAATGCGGTGGAATATAGAATTACCGAATGATCGGTTTACGAAATTAGCTTCTGAGCGACGGATTAAATCCACGAAGCCAGCGCAATCGTGGGGGGGCTGAAATTTATTCGAAATTTCAGCCGGCAAGAGTACCAGATTTGAATCCCGCTCTGGACTATCCAGTTTTTTCAGTAAAAATGTCGTGGAAATTTTCTGTTGTGTACCTCTCCAAAATAGAATTTCAAAATTTATGCAAGGATTTCCTGGGAGGTCACAGGAGTTTGGGATATTATAGGAAATTCCCTTGTCTAATGTACATATGATTACCGTAAGGAAGACGGTGGAGCTCAATATGTACGGGAAATTTGAAATGGAGATGTGGCTGGGAGTCTAATACCTCAGTCGGAGGAGCACCCGATGAGCTCGAGATATAAAAAAAATGTCCATTGACGATTTCTTGACTTCGCAGTTGCTATATGCATGGGAAATCCCACAAGGTGATTATGAATACTTTACCAGGGTCAAACAAAAGTTTTAGTGGCTAAACAATAAAGATAAATATACACGGAGAGAAAAATATATACGTTTGGTGGACTGAAGCGACCGGCTAAGGGTTAAAATTCCCAAAAAAATAATTCAGATTCTCCTCGAAATTCCCGAGTTCGGGGAAGTTAACTGCAGCTCGATTGAGTGAAAATGTAATCAGGTGTCAGCTGAAGCGACTCAGCACTCGGCTCTTTGTCGTTGGGGTGGTCTACGTGATGTCACGTGCAGCCACTCAAAACCGTTATTCAATGTTGTTTTTCGTGTGCATCAAAATATGGTCAATTGTCCCGCGAGACGTGATTTTTCGATGGACACGTTGAAGACAATTGGAGAAGTTATCCTTGCTTATTCCCGATTAAAAAAAATGAATAAAACAATCTGGACACTGAGACAATCCACGCTTTGAACACGTGCGCCATTGTCGGAATTGTAAATATTTAGTGGAAAAAAATGGGAATTCGTGGGCTTTTATTCCACCGGAAACACCGGAAATGACAAGTTATGTCAGAGAGAAAATGATTAGGTGTGGATTTAAAAGTGGATATGAGGTCTGTTCTCCGCAGGTTCTCCAGGCTTTCATCAGCGCTCGGAGAAATGTGTTTTTCATTCGTCCAACAGAGTTCGTACGAAGAAGTCTCGTAATTATTCTGAAAGTAGTCGAGTCTAACAGAAATTTTAAGGCTCATATCGCAGAACATAAAAATTCCTGGATGTGTAGATGAACACTTTATTGCTCCGGATTGTTCTCAACTTTACTTTTATTGAACTTGACATTTAATTTGTTCCCAGCTAATGTGTCGAAGCATGTTTTTTCCGATACTTTTTATCTCACATTTCTCTCCACGAAGTGTATAAAAAGCCATTTAACACCTCAACAAAGTGTATTCCTCCCTCGTCGTGATAAAAATCACATGTGGTCAGCCGGCCGAAAATCGCGGAAATCGGAGAGCTTTTATTCCACACCGGAAATGACAAGTTATGTCAGAGAGAAAATGATTAGGTGTGGATTTAAAAGTGGATATGAGGTCTGTTCTCCGCAGGTTCTCCAGGCTTTCATCAACACTCGGAGAAATGTGTTTTTCATTAATCCACCAGAGTCCGTACGAAAAAGTCTCGTAATTATTCTGAAAATAGTCGAGTCTAACAGAAATTTTAAGGCCCATATCGCAGAACATAAAAATTCCTGGATGTGTAGATGAACACTTTACCGGATTGTTCTCAATTTTACTTTTATCGAACTTGACATTTAATTTTCCTCAACTAATGTATCGAAGCATGTTTTTTCCGATACTTTTTATCTCACATTTCTCTCCGCGAAGTGTATAAAAAGCCACTTAACACCTCAACAAAGTGTATTCCTCCCTCGTCATGATAAAAATCAACGCCGAGTTATAAACGGTTCCAATAATTATCAAGATTGTACAACTGGTAGCAATCGAGTTGTCACAAGGATCAACTCCTCGCAATCCCCCCATGCATATACACCTATAAACCCCAAGAAATCCCCAACAAATATCTCCACGCCTTGTGTTGAATAAAATGACGGCGATTCGTATGCGTAGCTAAGTGGTTGGACCCCAGTACAGAATCCCATTGGCCATGCAACTTCATAAATTTATGTACTCCAATGGGACAAAATTACCATAATTGCCGTCCAACGAGTGAATCCTATACCAGCCAATAGAAATCCATTTTGACTGGGGGGATTATTAGCGTAACATTGGAATCCTCTGGGTAACTATTAGCAAATGCTTACCACTCAGCATTAATACCTTCTTACCCGTCCACTTCTCGGGAATAATTATTCTAATTTGAAAGTACATTTGGGGGGAGCTGGATTGAGCGTGAAAAAAAAATCGAGGAGGGAAACAATCTGGGTATGGCTAAATGTGAACTGCTGATTAAAAATACCAGGTTGGCGACCGAGGCGGTCTCGACTCATGTGGTTGCGTGTTGCCATCCAGCACCACACGCGTAATGATGACAAATGACTGCGTAAATCACGTGACAGTCCTCTCTTGCAAGTCGAATGGTCAACACATAAAGCCCACGGGATTGTCCCTTTGGTGAGTAGATTCAAGACAACTTGGCATCGTGTGATGGGAGGACGTTTGCATTGTTCAATTTTTTTTTCATCCCGACTCGGAGTGTAATATCCGAGAGTTGATTTTTCCCACAATCTGTACCGTCACTTGTCATGTGGAGATATGGAAATTGATGAGGATGCTCCGTCCGGATGAGAGCGGTGGTACTGACCATTAAAATGACGTTGGGAGTTCAGGGGATTTGAGTTGATACGGTTGAGCCCAGTCTCACTGAGCATTAACAATTGACAATAAAAATGGGGCGGTTTATTGATTGGTTATTTGCAGGGTGTATGGGAGATGGAACTGCAAGCCACTCAGAATCACGCCAGGCTCGTTATTCCAAAGGACAGTCGTCACTGAGGGCCTCCTTCAGTTGATTAGAAGAGGAATTTATTTTCAACATGGAACACGTAACATTATTATCGAATACATGAAGAAAATTATTTTTGTAAAAATTACCATCTGCTGATTAATTTTTGCCGTTCGAGGACAAAATTGCCTCATCGGCCGGTAAAGTTTCTTTGTCGGGGAAATAAAAAATCCGGGTAGAAAGGGGGTGAAATTAGAGAATAGCTGCTAATATTTTTTTATCAATTCTGAAGTTTATTTGATATATAATCATAAATCATAAATTGTCATAATATCGTCAACTGATTTTTCGAACTTTTTTTACAGTTTTTCCGAAATTTAGAAAGTTATCAAAAAAGGAGTGGAAAAATCATTTCCTCCACTTCTCAATGCCTCATATCGATCGGAAATGAGCCCGGCTTTCAAATGGGAGCAACCCCAGGGTGATCGGATCAATAGTTTTCTAGATATCGGTAATTTTGTGGTAAATATTTCGAAAAAGGGCCCTAAAAGTCGCTAAACGCTTTAAAATATCCTGGAAGTAATGCGAAAAGGGCCCAAGTGCGAAAGTAGTAACCCCTAGAACCCCCTCAGCTCTCAAAGGTCCGCAAAAATGACGATAACGTACGGAAATATCGAAAATAAACAAAAAAGAGCTAAAAAAAATGCCAAAAAAGTCCAAAAAGGGCCACCCAGGCCCAGGGCTCATTTTCCTCCGCGAAAACCACGATTCGGGCATCTCCGGTCGGCCAGCTGGCAGGCCAGGCAGCTATCGGCCCCGACAGGGTGACATGTCGAGAAATCAAAAGTCCCCCCTTTCCATTCTACCGATTTTGACCAAATCGGCACTCTTTTAATGATATCTCGAAAACTATTGATCCTATCGCCTCAGGGTTTGTTCCATTCGAAAGCTGAACTCATTTCCTGTCGACATAGGGCATTTGCAAGTTTCTACAATGATTTTTCCAAAAGTTAACACAGTTTTTCTTGAAATCGTAAAATTACCAAAAAAGAGGTGAAAAAATCATTTTAGACGCTTACCAATAGCCTATATGGATGGGAAATGAGCTCAGCTTTCGAACGGAGCCAGCCGCGAGGCGATGGGATCAATAGTTTTTGAGATATCGTCAAAAATCGGTTGAGCCAGCCGAATATGGCTGAAATCGGAGGGCCCGCACCGAGAGAAAAATTCAATAAAAATTACGTGTCAGATTTTATAGAACTTCTCATACTTTTTCCTGTACTTGTTCTGGAAAAAAGTACGGCACTGTCCCGTAATTTTTACGAAATATTGTTTTGACTCGTAATTTTTATGGAATTTTTCTCTCCGTGCAGAGATAAAAAAATCAAAAAGCCAAAAAATCACTAAAAATAAAATCTGAGAGGCTCTATTGATCGCAAATTGCCTCAGCTTCCCAAATCGATTCGAGTTTGGGAGCTACGCCTGATAGTTTTCAAGATATCGGCGGTTTTGTACCAAAAATTTCTGAAAAGTGCTCTAAATCGCTAAAGGGCTGAAAATATCTTGGAAGTGATGCCCAAAGGGCCCAAAATTAAAAGTAGAAACCCCTAGACCCCCCTCAGCCCAGGAAAATGCTGAAAAACGTCGATAACGTACTGAAAAGTCAAAAAAACTGAAAAAGGGCCCAACAACAGCCAAAACCTACACCTGCTGACCAACGAGAGTCAAGATTGGAAGAAATCCAAGGGTTGGAGTAGTGAAGGAAATTATATTGCACTCTTCCGCTGAGTTTAACCTGGCCCTCATTAGCAGATGTATTTTTACTTAGTCCATACCCAGCATCCGTAGGAAACTGCCTCTTCACTGTCTCGAGTCAAACTAAACTCTCAATAATAATTTTCAGTGTTCAAGATACTTACGAGGTTTTCTTAATTTTTATCCCCACAATCCAATAATCACGATATAATTTCCTAAATCCTCTCTTTAAAGGCACCGCTCATAAAGCCCGTCATGAAATTCCAGCCTAGCGTCGGTACTAATCTTCAAAGTCCTCTTCCATTGGCGTTATTAGCCATGATGCATCGGTGAATGGTTTTATAAATGATCGATACGACTTTTAATTGCGCATAAAGACGTCGATCAGGCTGACATAAACGACAATAGTAATATAAATTACCGTTGGTCACAAGTGCACAAGGGCTGATATCAGGATCTGGCATCTATTGCCCACACGAGACCTGGAGAGAGGCATGATGAAGATGAGGGCGAAGGAGGAAGAGGACGATCGATAGGATACAAGTTTACAGACTTTTTTCTTCATTCCCAGTGGCATTGAGGGGGTGAGTATGAGGTACCTGAGAAAAGGTGGAGGATTCCAGGAACGCCTACGGGGCACTTGACCTCTCTCTGCTGTTCTTGGTGTGCAGCATATACCGGAGAGGTAACCGTGCGATAATCGACCTTCGTAGCGACCTTAGACGACATGGGGACGGGCCCCCTCTTCCTCCTTTTTCTTTTTTCGTCGTCTTGTTTCTTAACCCGGGG
>JAPYZM010013101.1:0-12845 GCA_030522845.1 Psyttalia concolor | reverse complement strand
TCAAAAAGTCGAAAAAACGACGATAACGGCCTCAAAAATCGAAAAAACTGAAAAAAAGGCCCAAAAAGGGTCAAAATCGGCCAAAAAGGACCAAAAACGGCCAAATAGGGCTCAAAAGTTGAAAAGTCGAAAAAATCGGGAAAATCGAAATGTGAGAGGCTATATCGATAGGAAATTTCCTCAGCTTTTCAAATCCGTTTGAATTTTATCGCTAAGACTGATAGTTTTCAAGACATGACGGACATCAAAGACGGGAAATTTATATAGCGTTCCACATTCTTGTGATGTCAGAGGAAATTGTTGGATGGGATTTGGAATAGGTAGGATAGGATCCAGGATTNACCGGGATTTGAACCCGGGACTTTCCGATTATGCATCGGGTGCTCTCCCAACTGAGCTATCCGGCTCCTAGCCACTTCTTCATTTCAAATTTCTTGTATTTATTGAGCTAATTATTTTCTTCTTTTTTCTGAAAATTTTACTCTTCTGACGATATCGCCAGCCGAAAATCGCCGAAATCAAAGGCGAAATCGAAATCGATATAGTAAATTCTCTCTAAATTCTAATTCTATTTGATTTTTGTTTTTTTTTTTTATCTTCAGTGTAAATTTATTGAAAAGCCTTAGACAACCTCAGCATACCGTTGGCCAGTGACCTGATATACAATCTATACCCATACACCAAGTCTTCGGCGCGCGTAGCGCGCCCCATACGCTAGTGAGGAGAAAAGTTTATAAAAGTTCCAGCTAAAAGTACAAGGGACTGCACAGACTCCAAAAGGAAAACCTAGAGAAATTCTGTAATTTATGTAAATTTTCACTTGAGCTTGTATTTTCGACTGCACATTCAGCTCAATGTTCAATTGATAACCAAATACATTCCAAATTTGGGGTGCATTGACCCAAATTTCACAACATTTCGCTAATTCTCCCACAATAATTTAGCTGTCATTAGTAGCTTCCATGAATTGTCTTATCAAATGGTAATTTTCACCTAACTTTCTATGAAAAAGTTACTTGTAAAAAAATTCGCCAAAAATTGGAATCTCTTGATAGTGTAATTTTTTGGTCAGTAACAGTGAAATGGTGTTCTCAATCCAAATTAATACCATCACTTACACCGTATAGCCGATTGAATCATCCCTCACCAATCATACCATCAAATTCGTTCAACCATTTTTTCTCTTCATTTTGTTTCAGGACAATCGCTGATTTGTCCTCACCTAACCTTGACGGGTGAGTTTCATATACATTTTACAAAACAAAACCATACCATCACTCCATATGCACATAAAAAGCCGCACCGTAGAAATTCACATGTAGAAGAGAGTAAAATATCACAAAACCGAGGTGCATGTTATCTTTTGTTACGCCAGGTAGATTACAGCATCCCGTCACCACGTATATTTTTCACATCGTACCATAGACACAACGGGTTTCATATTTTTTTCAACAACTAATCCATTGTCCATTGTATCAAGCATCATTTATTTATTATTATTCTCATTCTGCATTCATGTTTATTCACACGAAAAAATGAAGCACCGAGAACGGGAGTGATGTAACGCCACAGCAGGATATAGCCACGGCCCCCACACCTTTACAACCCATCCTTCCGACCTCCATTTGTTGTCGATTCCAGCATACAGATGCTTCACTATCGATGTTATCTTTTGTTCTCCCCCTTATGCCTCTATACTAGATAATACATTCTTCTTCAACTCACATTTGTACCCACCGTTATACTTCGCTTTTCACTTTTTCCCTCGCATTTCACCTGTTTCTAGCCCGAAGGGTATACTGCAGCTTACAGTCCACTGTTTATCTTCAGCTGTGAGCTTTTGTGTTTGAACAGCACTTTCTGTCCTTTTCTTCTTGTGCATGCTATGAGGCAACCCCTCCTCTCCTTTACCTTTGCCGTTTTCCCTCAACGTAACATCCCCGTCGGCGATAGCCCAAGTCAGCTTCAGACTTTCACGTGAGAGTCTACAGAACAGCCCGACCCCCCACCCCCATCTCTCTCTCTCTCTCTCTCTCTCACTCTCCTCATCATCATCTCTCTCCCCTCACCATCTATTTATTTAGTTTTTACTCACAGTTTGTGGATTGCCTACCAACCAGTTGTTTAATCACCGCTCTCTTGCCCCCTGTGTCGTTGATTCACTTCTTCGTCCAGGATAACTGGTTCGTACTTCACCATCAGAGAAAAAACAACATGGAAGGAAACGAATAAAGTAAAGCTGGATAAAGGGAAAAAAATTCGCATCCCTGTGGACACTGAGGGGGTTTTCAACCAGTAAATTCGATGGCCAACTTTACCTTCGTTTCCATCAGAATAGGGTATTTTTATTTCATTGGCTTCGAGTACTTTTGCCGACAAAAAGGTTTTTAATCTCGTAGTCATGATATTTGCATAATGGAAAAATTTGCGGGTAGTTAAAAGGCACGAGGATTTCTGTAAATAATCTAACGTCATGTACAATCCAACGAAACATTCATCTATATCTGTACAATGAATCGACGTAAAGCTCCTGTGAGCCATTACCCAGCAACCTACGGTATCATGAAAATCCCTTGAGAAACCCTAAGAATATCAACGAAGTTTTCAGATCGTATTTATTGTTTGATTCGAATGTCTGGCTACGGTTAATTAGATCTCCACAAATGGAATATCATAAATTATATTTATTTTTTTTTTATTGGTAATTTCCTTGGTTTTATCGAAGTATTTTTTTCGCTTTGAAACCTCTCCTCTAGCCTGCCTCTCCCTCCCACTTTTCCTCTCCTTATTATCTGGGGTATCATGGCCGTCTTACAATTAGCTGTGCCCCATTCGAGCTTAGGACTGCACGGGAAACCATGTAAACCCCAGTCGCACAGGTGGCCGATTGTGCAGTGCCCCAATGTATTCATCTGTCACACTGATTAGATGAATACACTGAGCCGCTACACCGTGCCTACCGCCCGTAATTTTTGGGCGAACGAGATGTTCCTAACCGGTCACCCATCCAAGTACTAACCGAGCTCAACACTGCTTAATTTGGATGTCCGCTGGAGCAACACCTCGCCCGCCTACCCAGGTAGGTTTTTAGTGTTGGCTGAGTCTTGGTCCAAGCAGCGTATTCCAATCGCCAGTACTGGCCAGCGATTGGCAAATTGAGAGTCCGATCATTGGTCCGACATTTAGATGATAACGCCGTGCCGATAATGGCAAACAATAATTGACCAAACATTCGGATTATATCAGGCCCTATTAAGGTGGCAGTCTTGGCTCACAATTGGACCTAGCCTGTTGTGCCAAGTGACAATATCGTTTAATTCAAAACGAAAACAAAATAATTTACCGCTTCACGGATGATTTCCATTATTAAATATGCCTTACCTACGCAACCCTTATTCAATTATAAATGAAGAACGGAATTTGTTTATTTTAAAATATTAGAACTACTTAGGATGGAACCCACAACCTACAGAGTACTAACCCTACCCCTTAGCGACTAGCCTACCACGCAATTCTGAAAACCCCCATTTATAATCGGCTATGGTTATTGCCGTATTTGAATAGTTCATTCATTAATAAAATATATTTTCACTTTTAAAGTTTTTCATAATACAAAGTTTCTTTGAATTATCATATTAATATTCAAACTGTTAATTGAACATACATTTGAAGAAAAAAAGAATAAAAATGATTTTTCCGTAGCGTATTTTCCAAGAATATTGATAATGATAATATAATTTCCAGATAAATTTTATTCAAGTTTCTATTTCAAAGACCTATTGGATATTAGTAGCTTTATAAAGAAACACCAATGCTTGGTGATTCTTCCCTAAGCCGATTGTCAGCACAATTTCGAAATGCTGATGCTCGGTGCATATACCATTAGCCAAGTATTGACCTAACATTAGAAAACTAACCGTAAGCAGTCCTCCTCTTGGCTAATTGTTACCCTAGGATTGATGCGCCAATGATTGGTGATGTTACCATTGGCTGCCAATTGGCCGGATATTGAAGGTTCCAATGTTAGGTGATCCTTCCCTAGGCCAATTGTTGGGCCAGTTTTTGAACTGCCAATGATTGGCGTATGGACAACTGGTCAGGTGTTGGCCAAATATTGAAGTGCCAATCGTTGGCGCCCTTACTCTTGGCCAATTATTGCCCTATTATTGCAGCACCAATCTTTGGCGAGTTTACAGTTGGCCAAATGCTGCCCTAGAGATGGTACATCGATGATTGATTTATCAATATTGGCCCGTTCTACACGGAGAGAAAAATTCTATAAAAATTCCGTGTCAGTTCCGTAATCTGGCAGTCAACTTTTTTATAGAACTTTTCGTATTTTTTTTTGGACTTGTACTGTAAAAAAGTACGGGACTGTTCCGTAATTTTTACGGAATATTGTTTTGACTCCCAGAGTACGAAACTAACACGTAATTTTTATTGAATTTTTTTCTCCGTGTATGGTTAGAGGTTGGCGTTCAATGTATAGATTTCTATGACTTGGGACATTTTCTGGCCATCGTTGGGGTCACATTAGTGTGTATGCCGGATCTCAACCAAACAATGGTCCAATGCTTGAAGATTGGGAAACCCTACATGGATAACCATTACGGCCGGAATTACATTTTCTTTGGAATATCTGGGTTTTATTTACCTAAATCAACGTACTCTATACCTAACAAAAAGGTTTTAATCACAGGTTTACTGTTTGCGCAATGTAACACATTCTCCGGTATTTAAACACTCCATGGATTTCTATAAATGATATAACATGTACAAAAAAATCCAGCGGGAATATTTATCCAACTTCGCTTTCCCAATCGAAACGGATTTCCTGGAAGCTGCTTTTCACCAATCCGCAGTATCGTAAAAAGCCCCTGATACTCTATCACAAATTCATCCGATTATCATAAAAGAAATGGCATGAATCAAAGCTCCGCAATTTCCTCTCCAAAAAAAAAAGTTACCCCGGACAGAAGCGATTATAGAGCACGAGTAGAGTCCACGCGTTATCACTATCACTGATCTGTATAACAGAGCAGCTGGACAATTGCTTGTTCCACATGACTGCCGACTGCAAAAAGACCGAAAAATAAAATAAATTGAAATGAAAAAAAAATGAGAACGAAAATAGCCCATTCCCGAGGAAGTGTGAAAGAGTGCGAGAGAGAAGGAGTGAGGGGTTAGTTCGAATGAAATACATTGGAGCGGGGGCGCAAAAAGTCACAGTAGGGGTGAGCAATGCCAGGAGAGAGGTAGATCGGGCTGTGCGGTGTTTGCGCACTGGTTTTTGCAATTAGCGATATCGGCAACGTCACCTGACACGCGGACTCGACCGCGCGTAACACCAATACAGTCGCGCCAGTGAACTATTCTGAACGATGAAGGAGGGAGAGGGGGGAGGGGGCTGGTTTCCCCAGAGGGGGGTTACTCCAGTTGGAACAACGTCAGAGGACCCCAGTGTACCCCTCCAGTAACCAATATATATCGTCGTATACCACTGCTTTGCCTGCCGGTCTGAATTTCTGGCTTGCACCCAAATTTCCGTACAATATATCGACGTCCCGGGGGCTCGGGGGCATGCAGTAGCGGGTAGCGGAAGGGATGGAGTAGGGGTACAGGCAGGCGTTATCAAACGATTTATATCGGTGTTTTCGTAAATTTGTGGGGGTCAGGCTCGATTGTGTGGTGTCACACCATCGGGCTCATATAGGTGACAATACTGTAAAAGCAGCCACAATCAAATGGATAAACCATAAGAGAGACCCATCGTGCGAATTTTGCCGTGTGTGCTTCAACAGTGTTCAACTACGGTATACAGCCTCTGGTCGAATATCCAAAGGAGGAGGGAGTGATATTTGCTGGCGCGATTTCACTGGTGTACGCCAGGTGGTGGTACACAACCGCACCAGTGTCCAAAAAGATATGCACCGACGACTTTAATCTTGTGGGGACTGTATAGTGTTCGAATTTTTTCTTTCTTTTTCCGAGTTTTTGTTTTGGGTTTGTTTTTTTCCTCGTCCTTGGACGGCTCTATATTTTGTTTTTTCCTCGTTCCGGTGACCCCGAGGGCATACAGCCGGCTTTGCCTATAGTGCATCGATGCTACCAGCCGGCGTACTCGGCTAGATTGCACGACTAAAATACAACTCTGGGTTCTCATTTGATATTTATTGTATTAGGTTCCTTGTTTTTGTTTGCCGTGTTTTTTCATTGTTCGGGCGGCATTGTTTTACTCGTTGGGAGCTTCCTGGGTTTTATTCTTTTTCATGCTGTATTATTATTATTATTATTATTATTATTATTATTAATAATATTGCCGTGCAAGTCGAGAAATTAATAGTCGATTCCCATGATGAAGAGTTCACAAGATTACTACACGGAGTTCAGTTCCGTAATCTGCAGCATGAGCCGTAGGCGAGTGATGTAACCACACACGTTGAGGACGAAATTTCCCAACAAGTCCTGAACATAATTTTATGCCACGACGCCTGGAACCGGTGACGTACTTTTTTATAGAAATTTTCGTACTTTTTCCTGGACTTGCTCGGGAAAAAAGTCCGGCATTGTTCCGTAATTTTTACGGAATATTGTTTTGACTCGCAGATTACGGAACTGACACGTAATTTTTATGGAATTTTTCTCTCCGTGTATATTACTATATGCTGATACTAGATTACTATATGCTGTTTGATACAAATTCATTGTTGTTCGCAGGGAGAATTCTGAGATCCCTGACATCGACTGAACGATCAAATGAATAATTAAAGGACTTCAGGGATTGTCTATTTGTACCGTATTTTGAAATGAAATTTAATGAGCTTGGCTTCAGTCACTCCAATATGAATGAATGTAAATTCAAGTAATGTTCGGAGAGAGTCAAAGAAATGTTTTGATTGAAGAAAACGGGCTCCAATATGGTTAAGAACAAATTAATTGGCAAACTCGGAGATTTTGTAGAGATTCCATTTGATAACTAATGTAATTGGACACTGGAAATTTTAATGTAGTATTTATTTAAGATGAGGCACCGCTTTCCTTAAGTAAAAAATCTCTTATGATCGCGGTCTTGACTGTCCACATGGAGAGAAAAATTTTCTAATTCGGAAAATACCCGAGTGGAAATTTGACTCAGGCCGTGATCAAGTTCAAATCAAGTCAGACTTGATGCAAGGTCAGGTGCTGATGCAGTTGTTAGTTCAAATCTTGATCAGTTATGTAATGGCTTGGATATGTCAGGACTTGATTAGGCTTGACAGATACAGATTTGATCAAGCCAAACGTATTAGTACTTGAGAACCGCATTCAAAAATAATGATTAATGAAAATTAATTCAAAATGAAGAATAAATCTGTCTTTTTAACTTTATATCGCATTTCTTAATAAATTCCTACTTAATTACCGCTGAAAAAACGTAGTAATTTTTCCCGACGCTGGAGATCGAGCCGGGAACCCTACGAGTACTAATCCTATGCTCTAAGTACTAAACTATCACGCTATTATTGTTCGATATATTCTATTTGCCTATACAACAGGTATTGGGGAGATTTTGTCACTTCACAATTATTTATTATTTGATGGATTCGCATGTATATTCTAAAAGCTAAAATTTGTTTAGTTGAAATGCTGTTCATCATACAGTTAATAATAATTCAAATAAATGAATAAATATAAGTACCGGAGATAATTTGCTTATATAACATCTTCTATACTTTATGACAACTATTTTACGAACAGATAAGTCAATAAATTGATAATTAAATAATCAATTCGGATAAATTAATTTTATGCCACTCCTGCCTGAAACCGGCTGATTACGAACTCGACGCTTCGCGCCTTGCGCCTAATTCAGCCGGTTCTAGGCCTCCTGGCATAAAATTGTGTTCAGGACTTGTTGGGAAATTTCGTTCTCAACGTGTGTAGTTACATCACTCGCCTACGGCTCATGCTGCAAACCCCACACACGTTGAAAACGAAATTGCCCGACACGTGCTGAAGTATACTATTTTAGGACAAGTAAAGTAAATATGTAAATTAAAAATTTATATTTTACATTCGATTTTGGGCAAAAGTTTCTTCAAAATAAGGTCAAGAGAACTGAATTCGGAATTTCCCATTGACTTCCTTAAATTCAAATTATTCTAATTAAAATCTCTTAAATAAGACTAGATCAATTCGGCTTCAAGCAAATTAATCTCAGACTGGGATCATCTCAATCTGATCACTATTATCACAGGCTAGTGGACCTCAGTTTAAAATTAGACCCACCTGATACGAACTTGATCAGGACTATTGTAGACAAACATTCAATCGAAGATTGGATTTACTTGATTAGAATCTTATCAGAATCCTTAGAGGTGGTCGGATATCCGTATAAGTCAGGCCCACCTAATTCAATCTTGATCAGAATGATTCCAGGCAGGCGCCTCAATTTTAAATGAGGTTGACCTGATCCGAATCTGATGCGACTAATTTCAGGCGATCGGACCTCAGTTCAAAGTCAAGCTTACCTAATTCGAAGTTGATCCCAGTGATTGCGCTTTGGCGGACTTCAAGTTATATCAGGTCCTCCAAATGAGATTCTGATCAGAATGATTTGGATCAGATGAATTACATCGGAAATTGATGAATTCCTCATTAAGTACTGCCTGATCAGTTGAACCTGACCATCGTTATAGCAATTTCGGATCAATCATGAGGCTTGCCTGATCTAATTTCCACTCGGGTATATTTTTTGGAGAGAAATAAATCGTTTTGAATGGTATCAATTTTTAAAATTACAATTCTGATCTCACTGTATTGTTTCAGTGATTTTCGTATACATTAACAACGATAATTATTCCAGTTCTTTCACTATCTACTCTACAATCCTACTCAACCATATTCTCTGAGGCACTTAAATATACATAGTTCAAGGAAGGTCTCAAATTTTACAATAATATTGTATCCAAGAATAATGCTCTTGTATATGACCTGAGAGCGCATATAAAAATGATTAATCTTCAAGTATTTATTATTTTTATGCTTTTGCTCCTAAATGAAAATTTTTTTCCATGATTTTTTTCAATTCCCTACTGTTTCATAAAAGTAACTTAAAATAAAGAAAAAAAATTTTTTTTATGTTTGCATGAAAGTACACTTATGTTCGTATATCAGAACTGTCCGTCAAACACGTAACCATTTAAAATAATTTGCTGCTCCCGAGTAAATATAATTTGTCTGCTGGAAAATTTTTATCGCCGTCTGTATTTAGTTGTTCCTAGCTTGCCGATTTTTTTTGTAACATATTCAAGTGACAAGTGTGCGTTCTCGTAGAGATTTGATCATTGAAAAATTGTTAAACATTAGATTTATGCCAGTGGAGGAAAATTGGATCGCAATTTAACCTAAGGATTTACTCTTTCGTAACTATAAACCTTCTATTAGTACTGCAGATTTTTCTTAATTTCCCTAATAGATGTCCAAAACCACTTTACCATTGAACTTTCCAAAGTCCTGAATTTTCAAGATCATCATTTTATGAATACTTTGATCTTACCTCCAATTTACAGTCTCCTCGTAGACAAATGATACCCAATCATGATTAAAATTTTCATAAATCCTCCAGCAGTGTCGAGTGTTAGAGAAAAACGATATTTTATGAAGAATTGATCAGCAATTTTCAGGACAGTGATGGGGGAATTTCAAAATATAAATCGCCATAAAGAGAGGAATCCCTTAATTCATTGAAAGTGTCAATCAAAAATCAACGTTCTGGGTGATATTATACAGCAATTTCAGAGGCAAAATCATCGGCCACATTTTCCATAATTTTTCGATTTTTTTTTTAATTTATGAAAATAATGTTCTCATTATTGGATCCATGAAATGCTGAGTACTCAAATAGACAATTTTATAAAACTCAGTGACGATATATCGGAAATTTCGAATAAAATTTCACCAGTTTTATTAGTTATTTTTATATCAGTCCAATTCAATCCTTCTCACCTCCATTTAAGTGTCAAGTATCCGCGAATGAATCGCTAAAATATATTGAAAAATCTATGACGTGCACGTTGCTATGCAAGCGGATTCTGGAAATGTGGAGTACAGAAGATGTACCAAGGCGTGAAGAGAAGAACGAGAATCCGGGGTGTTATAAAAGACAGAAATTCCACGGATTCTTTCTGAAGAATCTCGCGCGCATTCGTAGACAATTGTATACGGCATTGTGAACAAAGAGCCGAGGCGACTGGAAATAATTGGCAATTATACAGACGGTAGTATGATATTAAGGTTATCGCGGATTTTTGACCCAACTAAAGCTCCCGCAGTAAAATCGTTAATACGAGAGTAGATATCCACTTTGGTACACCCTTTCTTTCTTCTCTTTTCTCTCTATCTTGCGTTGTATTTCAAATTATTGTCCACACTTGTTTTATCGCAAATGGCATGATACGTTATTGGAAACTGAAGTCGTAGACGTCGTTCATGAAATTCAATGCTACTTTCCCATCGTGCTAAAGGAACAAGATAAACCTGTGTAAAGGAAAAAGTCTACCGGAGTCATCTGACATTTCATTTACCCTCTGATAAAGTTCTGTAAATGCCTTGTGCGCCTGATTTCTCTCGAGTTGAAGAAAAACGAGGTACATCGAAGAACGAGAGGGAGGAGGGAAGCAAATAAAACGAAGAAAGCAAGTTAAATAAAAAAAAAAACAGAAACTCCGAAGGCCAGTTTGCTAACCCAATTTCAAAGGCACCCCGTTTTCAAGTTTCGTACGTTTACCCCGTGATCTCATCGATATCGATAAATCATCCTTTTTCTTTGTCTGCGGATTCTTTGGTTGGAATTTCATCCATTTTATTTTTGACAACAGTAAAGTATTAATTAAGATCATTCACATGCATTTACGATTATTTCATCCCTATTAGTTTTCGTCTGTATTTATAAGACAAATTTGAATTACAAACTTGACATTTCCCTACGCCGGGGAGAAAAATCATGTTCTCACCACGGAAAGTAAAATAAAGGAGCCTTACTCACGTGCTTACCATCCTCGCCTTCGGCTCGGGCGGTAATGCTGCACGTGAGCAAGCCTCCTTTATTTTACCTCCCTAGGTGAGAAATATACCATTCAGTTTACAGCTCACTTGATTTGTTCACAGTTGTGAAAAATTTTCATTCTTGTGCGTATTTTCCTGGCGTTTTGAGTTATTTGCGATTTATTATGGTCACGAGATGATCTGAGAGTAACATAAAAACGAACAGAAAATCCTGAGCTTCAGACGAAACACATGCTCGCGTTCTACCATTTTTTGCGGGAGAAAAATATCGCATTGCGATAGCCGAAACGGAAATATCATTCTCAAATTGTTCGTCAAATTCCCACTGAATTACCGTAAAATTTTGTGCACGACGGAAATGGATTTAATTAATTCAAAGCCAGTGATGGCAACTATATTATAAACGCAGATGCCAAATGATGAAGGGCCGCCGAGTATGTATTTTCAGTGACCACCCTACCCTACGAACTCACAACGAACTTACGAAACATGATTATCTTCCGTTTATATTAATTTCGGAGTGATTAAAGAGTATTAAATTTACTTAGCTGGGAGGGAATGGCATGCTTTTTTAGACAGTTTTCCAGTCGAAGGGATAATACGCGTTATCCAAAGGAGAATGACAATATTTAATCAGAGGCGAGTTCGCTTAAAATACGGGGGATATAATTAAAATGGCTCAGTGCTGTCTGAGTCTTGATAAATTAAAAATTGTGATGACAGTTAAGGGTCTTGGGAGTCATAATTATATTGAGATAATTCAAGTGCAAACGATGCTGTCCGTTTGAAGCGGGACGTCGGAAGAGACGCTGGGAAATGGAAATAATTAGATGATATTGGAGGAAGAAAAATAACTTTGGACCAATGTATTAACGTAACGTGGATAGAAGATGGTGGTAGTGGTCATAGGGAAGTGCGTCCGGAGGTTATTGACGCATTTCTCGAGGCTGAATTGCCGTTTTTTATTAAGGGATCCCAACTCATGTGGAGGGAGAAATTCAGTGGGGGAGAAGAGGTTATTGCCGGTGGCAGTGGGTAATTCCGGTCAGTATCATTTCTGAAAAATAAATCATCTGTCTGTCGAGGAGAAAATCTGATAGTGTTCGGCCTTTCCTCCCTCTGACCATTTCTCGGGGATTTTTATTTCTCCAAATAATTCATCATTTTTCCTAATGCCGATGTTATCTTGAGCTTTTAATGCGAAATTTTAGCAGAAAAGCTATATGCAAACATCAACACTAATATTGCCGCAATTGAATTGCAATTTTCAAACACAGTGGTAAAACTGAAGGGCGAAATTTTTGATCCTCTTGCCGAGCATCAAATAGCTATTCCCCCGAAAAGCACGTGTGGAAATATACGTAGTAGCATCTTCTACAATATACCCGAGTAGAAATTTCATTCGGCAAAGCTTCGGCCCGAATTCGGCATACCGAACGTTATGTTCAGTGCGAGTTTGCAGGGGCAAATTCGTTCCTAATTCGGTGCGTTACGCGTTTTTGACGTTTGGGCCGAATGATACTGACCGAACGTTCGCCGGTGATATTTTATTAATTATTAAATTGTTAATGGGCAATGCACAAAGAATATTGAAATTAGTAGTAAATAAATAAATTGTGGTAACTGATCCAAAGGTTCGGCAATAAGAAAACAAAAAATATACCCAAACCAGTATTTGAACCTAGAATCTCTCGGTCTATAGTCTTGTACCATATCCACTCGCCCAACGTGTCATTCTTGTAAATGAGTATCAGTTTTGCATGTATCAGTATTACTCGCAATAACTGATACCATTGAAA
>JAPYZM010013034.1:0-10819 GCA_030522845.1 Psyttalia concolor | reverse complement strand
ATTTCCTACATCATACATACTAAATTACAACAACCACACTTCAGTTCTCAAAGGAAACATAAATTTTTTGAGGGTGATACAGCAGTACTTCACCATAATTTTTTATAGCGACTGCCAATTTGACTTATTGCCATTCTTTCCTTCCTCTCCCCGTGAATTCCTATCAAATAATTAATTACGAAGAAACATTTGTGTCAGTCGTTCGAAGAAAATGGAGAAAATGTGGAGAATCCAGTTGTCAAACGCCAATCCTATCGCTTGAGAAATAAATATTCATACATTTCAGCATATCCTGCTTGAGCTGATTGTCCGAATAGATTCGTTGAATCGCGAAGACGTGTTGCTTATCCGCTGCCAAGTGGCACGGTTTTTATCGAAATTAACGAGAAAAAAAAAATGTTATCTACAGCCTACAGATGGATGTCGCGCCACGTTGGCCAAGGAGTGCCTCATAATGCGGTGCAAGGAGGGCGAGATATCGATGGATCTACCATCTACGTTGGACGTGCTTATCACAATGGAGATGTCCTTCCAGCAAAAGTTATCCCTGACAAACAGGTGGCATATGTCAGCCACGGCGGCGAGGAGCATGCCAAGTCCGACTTCGAAGTAAGCACCGATGACCTCTCTGATTACATAAAAAATCGTGAGCGTTAAGGATGTTCATGGCAGATCGCGAGTTGAAAAAATTGGAATTGATTAATTAAAAAAAAAGACGGTGATTCGGTGATCCGGCGAATGTGGCTTTCCTCACCTTCGGTTCGGGATTATAATCATTCTCCAAATAATACTTTTATGACGCCGGTGAAGAAAAGTGCCGTTTTTTTTCACTATTGTCGAGCGAAGCGGGAAAAATGGATTCTTTTTTTTACTAGTATCGTGAAATATTGGTCGGTATACATGAAAACAGGAGTTTCCAAGTCGGGGGATTACAACCCTCGCCTCTGGCTCGGGTTTTAACCCTCACACCCACTAAAAACCACTTTTTGTCACGTGTATCGAAAATTACTATTTTATCACGCTGTGGCGGAAAAGTAACTTTTCAGTCACTCTCCGCTTTGCGTCGAGTGACTAAAAAGTGATTTTTCGACACATTGAGATGAAAAATATTGTTCGTAATACGTGAAAAAAGTGTTTTTTTTTCACTTGTTACGAAATATACTATTTTATCACGCTGTGTCGGAAAAGTAACTTTTTCGACATATTGAGGTGAAAAATTATTGTGTGTTTATTGTGTTTTTTGTGTGTGTTATTGGGCTGTGTTTCACGGGCGCGAAGCGGCCGTGAAGTAGTGCTTTACGGACTGTGTATCGAAAATTACTATTTTATCACGCTGTGTCGGAAAACTCCGCTTCGCGTCGAGTGACTGAAAAGCACTTTTTCGACATATTGAGGTGACAAATTATGTTCGTAACTCGTGAAAAAAGTGGTTTTTGACTCGTGGGATTATATCATTCGCCTTCGGCTCGTGATATAAACCTCGCACTCGCCAAAAACCATTTTTTTTCACTTGTTATGAAATATACTATTTCATCACAATGTGTCGAAAAAGTACTTTTCAGTCACTCGACGCGAAGAGGAGAGTGACTGAAAAGTTACTTTTCCGACACAGCCCGATGAAAAATAGTATATCGCCAAGCGGACGTTCTGGGGTTTTTTATTCGGGCGCCTCGGCTTGTCAAACTCGGCCTGTTGAATTACCTCACTTGCCTCCGCCACGTACTACAAACCTGTCGCGAGCCCAAAACAAACATTTTCTGCCTACATGGACCGAAAGTGAGGATTCTAACCTCGCCTCGCAGGGTTAAAACCGCTCACTTCCGTCGATTGTGAATCAGACAAGCATTCTCCGCGTGCTTACAACCCTCGCCTTCGACTGGGGTCGTAATTTTGCACGTGAGGACGACTCGTCTACTTTTCCTCGCTACCTGAAAAATGTACCATTTCCCACTTGTTCCAAAATGTACTATTTTTGTAAGTCGAAAGCAAAACATTCTCAACTGGTGATTCAACTTCCATAAGGTTCTCGTCCAGGGAGAGTTTGCCTGGGAATTCGCGAGCAACGGCGTTATTCCACCGGATGCAGTTGTAGGTGGACAAACATCCGAGGGCGAACCCTTGTACGTCGGTCGTGTACTCCACAATGGGGCCCAGACTGTTGGCAAAGTGCAGCCCAGCCACGGATGTCTGTACATTCCATACGACGGGGAGGAGCTGTCATTCAGGGATTACGAAGTTCTCGTCAACCATTAAAAGTATTTTGCAATCTGTAATTATCCTCGAGGAGAAATCCTGTACACTATTAATTTGTATTTTTTAACGACAAATAACACTTTAGAGATTATCCCCTTTTTTACATTTTTTTCCCTCCTCTCTTTTTTTTTTCTGTGTCAATCGTATTAGCTCGGTAACAAGACTCGCTGAGATAATTTCGGCCAGTTCGTACAACCGACAATTCTTACTCGTCCCCTTGCCCTCGCCACTTATGATCTTGGGTGTTGATGAAGTAAATTAGATAAGCTCTCCAACGTCCTTGTTGGTGCGGACACTTATGGGCATGCCTCGATGTAAACATTTTCTACTTCAGCTGAAGTTCAAGGCGTATAATGACACAGGCTTCAATTTTTACAGCATCTCGAAGAGTGTGTATTATTTCATATTAAACCGACTGAAGAACAAATGGAGGATGCGTATTTGTCGAGGGGCTTTTCACTCCCAACACTAGTGACACAATAATTTCAAATTGAAATCGATTTCAATGTGATTTCAATGATTTCATGTGATTGCTGATGATTTCAATTACGATTATAATGAGAGAAACACGCTTACAAATTGTTAAAGTCAAATTAATATTAATAGAAAAAAATGATGGAAAAAACAAATAAAAAAATTATACTTCCGACGCATTCTGCTGATGTCATTGATAGAATTCAAAATTATAAAATTTATAATAAATAAATTTTACATCCTTAATTGGAAAAATAATAATCAGACAACACTGCTCGTTTTTAGATGATTTATTCTAAATTATATCCAATAATTTGAGATGGCTATTTACAAATGTTCAGGGGGAGTCAGAAAATGACAACATAATTGTATTATGTTGAATGATACTCAAAAACGATTTTCAAATTTCTTCGTAAGTACTTTTGTCAAGTTGAAGGCCATTGTGAGACATAACTGGTGTGGAAATAGTCTTATGGTTTTGATTTATTGCAATGTATCGATGATGACACATTGGTTGACTGTTGAAAACTTTTTTATTTTCATTTTTGATTTCCAATGATTTCAAAATGGATTTCATTCGGAAGTGACACAGTGATTTCACCTATGAATAGCCTCTCGATATTTGTAATGATTCGTGTCCTGAGAGGACCTCGTCAGAGGTTGAAATAACTATTCTACAGCCGCCACGTAACTACCACACCCTCACCCATTAAATAGGTAATCAAAAGAAAATAGTTATGTAACATATGATGACAGAAACTGGAAATGGTAATGGATGGACTGGATGGCATTACATTGAATTGTTAGATTTTCGATTTTTTTTCAGTAGAGATGCTGATTGACTTCAATTACCAGTGAAATAGCCAGAAAAAAAACGTAAGACTTTCTACAAAACCCAAAGAACGATTGCTTTTTCCCCCCCTGTCGAGTGGAAAAAGCGAAATCGTCTTATCCTTTCGCTGTTCCTCAGCGTATTCGCACTACGACTCAAGGGGAAAGTCATAATTGCGGGGATTTGGAATTACCGGGGGGCTATTCATAGGTGAAATCACTGTGTCACTTCAGAATGAAATCAATTTTGAAATCATACGAAATCAGTGAAGTCATTTGAAATCATTTGAAATCAAAAATGAAAATAAAAAAGTTTTCAACATTCAATAAGACCAGTTATGTCTCATAATGGCCTTCAAATTGACCAAAGTATTTGCAAAGAAATTTGAAGTATCATTCAACATAATATAATTATGTTGTTATTTTCTGACTTCCCCTGAACATTTGTATATTGCAATTTATTTCAAATTATTGGATATAATTTAGAATGAATCATCTCAAAAATGCGCAGTATTGTCTGATTATTATTTTTCAAAATAACGAAGTCAAATTTATTTATTATAAATTTGATAATATTTCATTCTACCAATGATATCAGCAGAATGCTTCGGAACTATAATTTTCTCTTATTTTTTCCATCAATATTAATTCAACTTTGATAATCCGTAAACGTGTTTCCCCCCATTATATTCGTAATTGAAATCATTGAAATCCCTGTGAAATCAGTGAAAATCACATTGAAATAGACTTCAATTTGAACTCATTGTGTCCCTAGTTTAGGGAGTAAATACCCCCTCGTTAATTACAACACCGGATCATGAGGCAACACCTGACGAAGGAGCAATTACCCATCTGAATGGGAGAAAAACAAAATGTATTATGATTTCGGCTGGGCAACGAAGGCCGTCAAAGTGATCAGGGAAATCACTATGTATACATATAACTTTGATACATGGGTGGATGGACTCCAGCAGCACAGAGGGGGAAGAAGGTATAGAGGCATAAAATGGAAGAGGGGCCCTGTAAAACATGCGAAGTATTGCAATGCACACTATGCCAACGGGCAACGGTGGAGTACGGTACGGCATAACACTCGGTGTGAGAGTAATTATTGAGGATAACTCTGGAGCAGCCGATGAGCAGACTCTATCACTTCTTAGTTAACAATTGGTGCAACACAAATAAAATACAATTGGATTGAAATTGCTGGTGGAGGTGGAGGTGCAGGTGGTGATGGTGGTCGCGGCGGTGGTGGTGATGGCGGTGGTGGTTCAGTGAGGGAACCTCTGGACTCTCATAATCCCAACTTGTCACTCAATTGTCTGCGACTGAACCACCTGGACGGGGCTCATAAATTGCGATAATTCATCAATATGACGAATAACGTGGCCCTACCGGGAACAATACCATCATCATCGCCAGCTGACTCGTCAGATGATCGTAAAAAATCATTGTCATCGCCCAGTGAAAATTTTATTAACCGGAAGTCAATGAGCATACGCGAGAAGTGGAATTTTTTATCTAGTAATATAACTGTTGAACCAATGGTGGCCTGCTACATAATGCCAAGTGTATTAGCATCACTTGCAACTCAAAATTTAAATCTAGAAAAAGCGTGTAGAGTTAATCTTGGTTATTCCGATGCTGTTTGTAGTGCATTGGCTGATAGAAATACAACTGGTTATGAGGAGGAAGAAACTGCTGTACAACAGCTTGTTGCAGGAATGCAGACATGGAAGTTAGCACTCCAGAGTGGATTACCAACACTACTAATACTTTTTCTTGGCGCATGGAGTGATCGTACAGGCCTCAGAAAGCCCTGCATGCTATTACCAATTGTCGGTGAATTTCTTACCAGCGTCAGTCTTATTATTTGCACCTACTGGTTCTATGAATTGCCAATGGAAGCTGCTGGTGTCTCGGAGGCACTCTGGCCGGCAATAACTGGCGGCTGGTTCACAATGTTTATGGCTATATTCAGTTACATCGGGGACATCACCACCGTTGAGTCTAGGACATTGAGAATTGGTGCTGTCAATGTATTTTTATCACTCAGTGTGCCCATTGGTATGGCATTGTCCGGCATTTTGTACATTAAAATTGGCTTTTACGGTGTTTTTGCTATTTCCACGGTATGCTATGTTGCCAGCTTTGTTTACGGTTTAGTTGTCATCAAAGAAGCACCAAGACCGGCAAATATTACGCCTGATAAGAGAACTAATATGTCCAAGTGCGCTACGGTTGTGGATTTTTTTTCATTCAGGCATATTGAGGAGACATTCAGAGTTGCATTCAAGAAGGGGGCCAATAATCGACAGAAAAGAGTGGCTGTTCTCATGATTATTGTCATGGTGGTGGTTGGACCAATGTATGGTAAGTCATCTTGATACAGACTTTCACTTTTCTATCAATAACAGGCGCCAGAGGGGGAACGGAAAATGCCCAAAAGCCATGCGAGAGTCGCCTGAGAAAATCAACGACGCCCAGATAAATAGGCAGTTGCAATTATTTAGGCATTCAATTCATAATTCAATACATCATATGTTGTTTATTATTCGAGGAGGGGGGGGGCTTTAGCTCAATCGACGGCTTTACCATAGGCCGACGAACTGAGGTCCGTTATTTTTTTACTCAAAATTTTCCTCACCCAACTTGGCTCAATTATCGCGCGGTGGCCATGTAAACATCCGCGAAAAATAAAGTGTCTGCAGTTTTCTGAAACAATTTAACCAATTTAATTCATCAATTGTCGTCCGGGAGAATTGGTAGAGAGGGAAGATGAGGGTAAGCTTGAGAAACTGGGGGGAATTTTTTTTTATTGGAGGAATTGAAAAATTACAATTTTGTGGAATTCAAGGAATTGATGTAAATGGTTGGAGTAATGAGTACCTGGGAATAACACACGGTGATAATTTTGAATTGCCCAGTATTCACAAGATGGTTCTTTACGCTTCAATTTTTGACCTTCCGAAACAATGAAGCCTCATGTACCCGTTCGTATCACCGGAAATCATTAAAACTCAATTAGATCAAGACATCGTTTTCATGAAATTTTTTTTTCTCCCGCAATTTCACGGGGGAATTATGTAATTGAATCGTTAACGATCGGTGACGACTTTTCTCATCGAATAGATTGGAGGAGACGAAATAGTATTTTTTTTTTTTGTGCTCTGAATTGTCGTAAATTTTACCGCGAGACTGTCCTCGATGTGGGATTCGGTATTACTCTCACCAATTTAGAGCAATGCCGGAAAAACCGAGGCCTCATTGGCAGGTAGTCCTCAAGGATATTCTTTGCTGTCGAGGATTTGTCCGCGGATCGGGAATTTTTTTCGATCCTCACTGGCTCGAGATGTGGTCGACGGCGGCTGGCTAAGTATACATGTAACCAGAGCGGTTAATACTTGAAACTTGAGAGGTCGCATGGAGAGGTAGAGAGCATAATTTGATAAAGACCGGAATGCGCTCGACGGAAACGACTAAACGGATGGTACTGATAAAAGAAACTTGTTGTGCAACCTAGCATCCTTATGTAATGTTTATAATGACCGAGATGACGAGTGTTTTTTAATTTTTTTTTGTGTACCTTTAAATTCGTGGTATTGGGGGGCTAATGGCATATCATCAAATAGTTATGGCAGAAAAATTCGCATCTCCATGGTTTCTTTTGCTTGTTTTTTCAGGCGAAATGGCTGTAATGTATCTATTTACGAGATACCGATTCAACTGGAACGAAGTAAACTTCAGCATGTGGACTACCTACAGCATGGTGACTAATTTAATCGGTAAGGACGAATTTCTAAAATCATCGACCCTATCCGATTTGAGAATATAAAAAACTGAAGCGGAGAGAAAATGCGGAAGTGTCGGGTAATGAATTTTCAGCCGAGGGGCTAGTCACTGCCAAAACTAGGGACACAAGGATTTCAAACTGAAATCGATTTCAATGTGATTGCCACTGATTTCACAGGGATTACAATGATTTCGGGTGATTGCAGATGATTTCAATTGCGAATATAATGAGAGAACCACGCTTACAAATTATCAAAGTCAAATTAATATTAATAGAAAAAATGAGGGACTGATATCATTGGTAGAATGAAATATTATAAAATTTATAATAAATAAATTTGACTTGCTTAATTTGAAAAATAATAATCAGACAACACTGCTCATTTTTCAGATGATTTATTCTCAATTATATCCAATAATTTGAAATCAATTGCAATTTACAAATGTTCGGGAGAAGTCAGAAAATAACAACATAATTGTATTATGTTGAATGATACTCAAAAACGATTTTCAAATTTCTTCGTAAATACTTATTGGAAATGGGGTATTTTAATAATCGAAACAGTAAAAAGGTAGAATTAACTTTTCTTCATTTTATGCGTTTGGAAGACACATCCGCTCTCAACGAATTCATTGGAGGAACTAACTAAAATTACAAAGGAAAAACTATGCCCAGGACCTCGGGTGACGTGCACTCAATATCAATAGGCTCCATTCATTTCACTCTGTTTAGACCTTAAAAAAAAACTAAAGCCTAAACACCATGCCTCATACTTCTCAGAATTTCCATCCATAAAAATGTCTTTCATCCCCAAGTGTAAATATAGAGTGAAATATAAATTAATTATTGATTCACATTATTGCAAATAGAAATTCAACAATACTTTTGTCAAGTTGAAGGCCATTGTGAGACATAACTGGTGGGGAAATAGTCTTATGGTTTTTATTTATTGCAATGTATCGATGATGACGCATCGGTTTAATGTTGGAAACTTTTTTATTTTCATTTTTGATTTCAGATGATTTCAAGTGACTTCACTGATTTCATATGTTCTCAAAATTGATTTCATTCTGAAGTGACACCTACGAATAACCCCTCTTTTTAAGCTTCTCAAGCGTTTTGCCGGCCGGGGAGCAAAACGAACACTTTGAATTGATTTTTAATTCCGAAATTCCGTGGCAGATTTTCTGGAGAGCAAAAACCTGACGTTAACCCCCTATTCCTCCGGTCATCGCCTAACAAGGAAAAATCAAACCTCAAAATTGTTTTAGGGCGCCAGTGACTCTTTGTTTCTCCGGGAGCAACGAACCAGGGGAATACCCGAAAACGTAAACGTAACTAAACCTAAAATCTTAAAATCACTATATATACACAAAACTTAACCTAAGAACCAGAGGAAAGGTGTTATTTCCGCGCTGCTCAGGGGGTTGGTTGCGGCGAGACGGGTGGTTTCGGAGGGGACAAAATTATTGGGCCATAGACCCTCAGATAACTTGCTCTAACAACAGGTTTATGCTGAAAATTATTTATTTATATTTAACCCAAAAAGGAACCATGATACCAAAGACATAATTAATCTACACAGTTTCAGTAAAATTTGTTGACGGTTACCAAAAGTTATCGAGAGATAAAATAAATTATCCAACCGGTCGTTAAAATCCCTTGACTCCTTAACTAACATTTTCTAGATATATAGTTCATATAATTTTCGTTGGGTAATAAAAATTAATAAAAATTATCTAGTCTTCCGCGAAAAATTTCCCAACTGCTTAATAAAATTTATTTACACATACCAAAAAACGTGTGTATAATTTTCGTTAACGCCAGTAAATATTGTAAGCGGTTATTTAATTTACTAAAATTGTTTCTAAACTTTACGGCAAATTTTTCTTAAAAAAATCCTCTCCGTGCAGTTGGATCGTATTTTTCGGTGACTCCCCAAAGGAAATAAATTTAAGAGTCCAATTGTTTATTTCCGGAGTTGTCCCCCATTGAGTAATTGATTGCTGACCTAAAAATATTCTTCAAAAATTACTCAAGTGTCTATTGCGCCTCACCTTCTCCTGACTGATTAATTACTGGCATCGTCAGCTTCTGGAGGCGTCTCGGGTTCGGTTCTAGCTTTTGGCTGAAATCCCTCAAGTTGCAGTTGGCACCTTCAGGACCCGGCCCCCAGAGCCTGAAACTAAGAATTTGTCAATCCAATGGATTACATCCAACGCAGTTACACGAATTGCTTAAACAACTCGTCGAATGAGCTGAATTTCAATGAAATTGCAATAATAATTCAGGCCACTTTCACTTTCCCGTCGAAGCATTACTTCTAATCAAGGATGTACCATTGCTCCAGTACTTCCTCAATTGGGCTAACGGACCAAATGACCATTATTCAACATATTTTCCTAACCTCGAATTTATTTACCGGAATTTAACAGTTGTACCGAACGATTGTGCTGATTGTTTCATTGTTATTCCGGCGTTTGAGTTATTGCGGCAGTAAAGACTGGCAAACCAAACGTTCTCTTGAAAAATTACATTAATATTGAAGAAAAAAAATCAAATTCTACACTGAGCTATTAGCATTTGTAATTTGTTAAAGTCACCCAAGTTATATAACAATGACCGTGAAAATTTAATCACTTCTGTTGGCAAATTGTGACAAGCAATTACAGACTGAGAGCTATTCCCTTGGTAATTGTAGTGAAATATTGAGTATCATAAATATTGAAATTATTGTTTCACCGTAGGAACAATGATATCCGTTGGATTCTTCAGTCATTTTCTGAAAATCGACGACGCTCTGGTTGGAGTGATGAGCTGCATGAGCAAAATACTCGCCAGTTTGGTCTATTCATTCGCCACTGAAGACTGGATGATGTACCTTGGTGAGAGCACGAATCAGTGGAAATTGTCATCACCCGGGAGATGTTTTGATAATGTTTCCTTTTTTTTCATTCCAGCACCGATTGTGGAAATTGTCAATGGAACGTCTTTCATAGCAATGCGCTCGATAGCTTCTAAATTAGTGCCAACGGATGAATTGGGTAAATTGTGGACTCTTAGATTAGAAAATAATGATGGAGATTTTGGTCGACTACTATACCTGAACTCCACGGTCAAACTCATGAAATTTTATGAGGTTTCAATAATATTTTGGGTCTAACGATGATCTCCAAATGTTCTTGTTCAATTTTTTAAGCAATCCACAAAATTCTGATCACGAATTAGCAACGATTTCGTAAAATTCCTCACATAACTCTAGGTCAAAACGTTACAATAAAAACACTCACAGCACTCTTCACCCGAACAATTTGATGCCATTTAAAAATCAAGGAAAAAATGTAATCACTCGTTCCCCATTCCAACTATATGCATTCAAAAATAGTATGTTTCGTAACGACGCGAAGCGCAGAGTGACTGAAAAGTACTTTTTTGTCACTCAGCCCGTAAAGCTCTACTTCACGGCCG